>JAPYZI010001018.1:0-49633 GCA_030523105.1 Ophioninae sp. A BG-2022a | reverse complement strand
AAAAATATTAAAAATCCAAAATTTTTTTGCATTTTTGGGGGATACAAGTTTTTTCACTAAATCATGGATAACTTTTTTCCCTTCAGGATTTGGTACTCCGCTCTTTGCTCAATCTTTTCGTTATGATTTTCCCTTCAAAATGCTTTTTTAATAATTAGAATCCGATGATTTTTCGATTTTTGGCAGAATTTCAAATTTGGACCATCGATTTCTGCAAATTTTTCCATACATACCCCTTTGCCTCTTTTTTTGCGATTTTTCGAGTGAACTTCCCGGGAAAACTATGGGAGGTATCGATACGAATCCAACGCCATTGTTTAAGTTAGGCAAAAACCTTTTCCAAACTCACCCATTGAAAGTCCATAGCATTTAAGAAGCCCACTGTACGACCTTTTGAAATATCGTGTTTTTTGAGATTTCGGAAAAGATGGCCGGGGAAGTCGAAAAACATTTTTTTGCGTTTTTAAACTGTTAAAAGGGTCTATTTGATCGGAAATTTTCTGCTGATTACGAATATGCCCGAGTTTTTGTCGAAAGTACAAAATTAGACTGGGAAAATGTAAAAAAACTGTTCTAGAATATTTTTTGAACATTTTTCCCTGCTGCAGCTTACGGTAACTATCCTAGCGACGGAGGTTACGAATTAGCGCAGTGAACAAGTGACAAGTCAAAAAATGTATTGATTCAACCCAAACGATCAATAATCAATACATATTTAACCAAGATCAATAACTTCGTTCTCATAGACTGTTTTCGATTTCGAACTTTCGTTTCCTTTGAAAAAACCCTTTTTTTGTAACGGTTTCCAGGCAGCGAACGCGTCCTTCATTTCGGACGAGTTACACGCGGTTCAGCAGCAAGTAGATGGCATAGTAGGATCAGCGATAAGCGAGGTAAAATTGAGATTCGAGGCTGTAAGAGAGCGCGCTGCAGAGAAGTTGAAGAAGGTAGAGGATGCAGCCCATGACATCAACAAGAAATTAACGGATTACGTAGCTTCGTTGATACAAAAGGTAAGAGATTAAAAAGGGGCGAAGAAGTTCGAGGAAAGAGAACGAAAATTGATCAAACGATTCAATCCTGAGATCTCAACGCGAATAACTTGAACCTTCGTTCAACAGACCAAGGATGAAATCAGGAGAGTGCTTAATCGTGGCAAAGATACAGACGTGAGCAAGTGTGCCGAGCTGCTCAACGATGTTGACAACCTATCCGTATCAATTTACTCGAAAATGACCGGTTGCGTCGTTGCTAAAATCCGTGCGGGTGTTTCGTACATGGACAAAATGAAGAAAACGTCGGACGAAGTAATCGCTAATCTTGAAGCATTGAGAGTCGAGGCTGCAGCATGCGGTAACAACGTTAACAACACAAGATCAGCTCTTCGTGCTGTATTTTGCGTCAAAGTGGTAAGCACACGTTTCAACTGATAAAAAAACGTTTGCTTTTCACGTTTGTACGATTCGATGACTTTTAATAACGCTGATACTCTTGTTTCGACGCGAAGGTCGCTGCCAAAGCAACCTGGGCTGCAGCAAAGGCCGTACCTTCGGTCACCTTGAATCTTAGCAAACTGACGCTCCTGCTGGGCACCCTTCAACCATCTCTAGTCTACTGCACGAAAAAGGAAGCTTTCAGCTTAATGGTGTCCGAATCAGCGAATATCGTTAAAAAAACCGGAACTTGCGTTCACGAGAGGATCAGCTCCAGCATTGGTAAACAGACGACCCCGGTACCCAATGTTGCCGATGAAACGTCAACCGTCAACACTGATCACGATCATTCGGAACTTTTCCCATCGAGCACCCAAAGCGATCACTCAGCCAGTACCGAAGCTCCCGTCAGTAGCGAAGATCCTGCCAGTTCCGAAGTTCCTGCCAGTACCGAAGCTCCTGCCACTAGCGAAGTTCCTGCCAGTAGCGAAGATCATCCCAGTAGCGAAGATCACGCCGGTAGATAAAATATCTGCCGTCCATCGATCAACTTCTAAACGACAATTGCCAACCGACCGAACCTCCTACGCATCATTCGTAACTTTTAGTGAAAACCCTACGATGCCATATTTGCGTTTTCGTTTCTTTCTTCTCGTACAACCGTTGGATCAATGTTGAAAGTTTGGCGCTTTCTAAAAACAGACCTAACGAGGCTAGACTTGGCCATCGAAAAAACTCGATCTATTTTCGTGATCTTTTTTAACAATATCACAGTTCAATCCGTATCAACGTTGCGTTTACTTTCCGAAGAAAAAAATGCGTGCCGCTAGTTTTACCATTGTGCCGTTACTTTTTACCTGAAGCCGAACTGGATCGTCCGAAACAAGAAATGCTTTTCCAACTTGTCCGAGATTATTTGTACTTCTAGATACGCGTACGTATTCGGTACCATTAATCGTCGGCATCTTCTACCGCGATGCGTTTAGGTTCGTGCGACGGTTCATTGGAACCTTGCGATTCTCTTAAAGTTGCGTTTCCTATTTATCGTGAACCGATGTAGCAGTAGTAGTTTTATGCAATAAAAACATACGTTTTTACTGATCGCTCGTTGTTTCGAAAACGAATAAATGACGTACGAACTACTAATTCGGATGAAAACGTTTCATTATTGAAAAATCGCGGTTTAAAACGTTTCGACTCTCGAACTCGCGTGTCAGGTGGTAATGTTCGTCGTAACTTCATGGTGAAGTGAAAAAATGATAGTTTTGACTATCGATCGCAAAAGTCAGTTGAACAATCATTCGATCTCGTAGAACGTTTTCAACGATAGAAATCGGGGAATAAAAACTTTCATACGGCAAGCCATCGATCGAATCACTCGAACATCACGAGTATCAATAATGGCCGGGAGCATCCAAGCTGATCGAGCAAGACACGATCATTCCGAACGCGTTTCGAGGCCATTCCGTTCCAGTGATGGCGACGCCTGAAGAACGGCAACCCAGGATACATCGTTGCAAACGATTCGACGGAGCGACGCGTTCAACGATAACCGTAAACGTCGACGCGTCTCCTTGAAGAGCCCAAGGTACAATGGCCATCAACGGGACCGTAAAAAAAAACTTATGCGAGTTTTGAAAGATAGAACGAAAAGAAGGAAGGAGAAACGGAGACGGAGAGAGCGAGAGAGAGAAACATAGGCAAGGTTTCTCGTCGTTTCCACAATCTTTTTATTCTCATTTTTATCGATACGACACGATGGTTTCAAGGCGCTTGCGCGTACCCCCACTTGCCTCGTCACAGCTTCGTTTTCAATGTGTTCACTGACTTTTTCTTTCCATCGAGACAAACACTCGAACGAAAAATTCAATAAATCATACGACTGAAAAGAAAAAAGAAAAATTGTAAATACGAGAGATATCTCGATCGCGAAGTGATTTATCGAAATATTTATCGCGATGAGGGACGAGTTTGATAAGTGACGAATCTCACTTGTACCAAGCTTTCTTTCATTTTATTCGTGCTGCATTTAACCGGATTTTTCCTCAAAAAAACATTTTACCAAAACAGATTCTTCCAATGGCGAATCGTCTCATCGGGTGCGGAAAGAAAAATGAGAAAAAAAGAACAAGTGTTTCTTTTTTTAAGGTTTGGGTTGTTCGTGAAGTCTTGTGCTGACGAATACAAATTTATATACGAGATGAAAAATGAATGCTTCTCTATTCTTGGCGTCCTCGTACCGTCTGATCCCACTTGCCATTCCGAAACTTCCGTTTCGGTGGACCCACGCCAGTTTCTTGACCGGTAGAACCAGTTGCCACGTTGGCCTCTTCTTTCGGACAACCCTCGGGTAGACGAGGTGCACACAGAGGTGCACACACCCAGACGCGCATGCGGAAACATCGTTTTTAAAAAGTTCGATTACGAGGATCGTCCTCGTAACAACTTATCTTCAGTGTCCTATTCATTGACAGTAATATTTCGGAAATTCATTTTCGACTTCAGATGGCAACAAAATCAACTTTTTATCTGAAGAGCTAGGCTAATAGTTTCGAAAAACTGAAAATAATAAAATATTTATTTATAATTTATATTCAATTTCAATTTATAGAAAAAAAAAAACAATTTTTATGCAACGGATAAGACGATCGAAAAATCGTTTGAGCATTTATTTGTATGTACATTAAAAAAAAAAGGTTGGGCGCTAAATTTCGTTAAAAAAATTAATAATTTAAAAAAAAACAATTTGTTAAAGTAAAACAAAATAAAAAAACAACAACGATTTTTTAATTTAAGGCGTAACGCTACCATGAGAGTTACAAAAAATCGTTCTTTTATTTTTACTGCTTATCCATTTAAAACAGTGAAACAATATTGAAAAAGTAAACATATTAAGAGGTTACGCAGAGTTCGAATATTTGAAAAAAAATACATTTTTCTTTTTCGACGAATTCTTGTGATATAACTTCTCAAAAATATTCTCCAGGAATTTATATTCGGGCCTTTTACAATTGCCACGATCGTTTAAACTTCAAAAGTGTTCTTTCCCGAATGACTTTTACCAAATCGGTGACTAAAATGTCTCAAACACGAAAAATCAATGAGCTTCATACTTCACAAAACATTTTTGTAGCCCAAAGAAAAAATAGTCCTTGATCCAAGAATTTTTTTTTTAAGCAAGAAAAAATGATTTCTCGATACAAAAAAAAAAAAAAAGAGAGAAGAATTATAACTGGCTCGTCGATGGAAAAAAATTTCTTTTCGATAAAGATGATTCCGGGACTGCGCGAACGCATGTCCCGACTATCAAAAATTGTGCGCTCGATATACCCACGTTAGGAGTATTCGGAAGGTTCAGCCGTTTCCTCGATATGTGCAATGGAAAGGCCTCGCCCAGGGGGAATCGCCTTCTTGATCGCGATATCCCCCGCGCCAAGTAAGTTATGAGATTGCCATTGGCGCTTCGCGTCTATATGTAAAGATCCTCCCCCTGAAACGTTTGCGAGAAACGATTTTGCAAATCAGCGTTATCTGGTGGCGAAAAAAAATATTCTTTCCTAGCTTTTCATTTATACATATATATGTTAATATATATTTGTACGCGTACAGATCGATCGCAAGATTTTTCCGAATCGTAAGTTGTTACGGTAGAACGTTTTTTGTTTTCTCATGGCCTACCTTTCTCCAGCGTAGAAGACGCTCGTTTAGCTCGTTTCGTTTCGTATTATTATTATTATTATTATTATTATTATTATTAGCCATTATAATTCCTACAGACGGATCCCGATTTTTCACCACTTGAAAAAGCAACACTAGTACGAGATAAATTTCGATCCTAAAAGATGACGAGTTTGGTTAGAAGTTCGGTTATAAAGTTACGCATGGCTGATACTTGGAGCGGTGACCGATTAGGAACTGTTTTATTTTCGTCCGTGTTAATGTTTTCTGATTATTTACGACCGTAGCGAAGACTTCCTTTTAGCCAAATCTGCTATCCGAGTCGAATCGATCGAAACGACGGAAGAACGATTCTGGAAGATGACGTCACGGCGAGCAACTTGTAAAACGATCGAACGATTTCGATGAGATTCCAGATAAATGTCAGTCGCGAGATCAGAGAAAAATAAAATAAAACTGTCGAACTTTCCTCGTTGATACTGGCATAAATATTCACCTTTATTTTTATCGCCTTTGAAGTTTTTCATTCAGCTTTCTCGTTTTTATCCGATTCGTTGACTTTCTTCTTGTAGTCGTGCAGAACGTTTAAAGAACATCCCTCGTGAAAATAAAGGCTTTTAAGGGCTCGAACTTTGAATTGGTATTTTAATAGGTAAACTCGATTACTCCATGATGGATACCGATTACCATTAATAATTTATCATATTTTATATTTACAAAATTCTTTAAAAAATAATAACAATCTCATCTGGTTTCTTTTTTTTTTGTTTCATTTTTATAGTTATTAATTTCAGCTGAATAATTTTCATAGGAAAAATCATTGTTTTTTCGAAGTAGAAAAGTGTACGTATCCATTGTCAGGAATTCAATTCAATTTAAATTGAAATGTAAAGAATAGAAATTCAGTTTCAGCAATTCCAAAAACATGTAGTAAACATTATGTGCATCTCAATTCGAACGATTTCTGTTAAATGCGTTTAATGAGTTGAATTAAATTAAATTAAACTAAAATTTGTTGAATTCAATTCGATTAAATTAAATTCAATTCAATTTAGTTGAATTCAATTAAATCAAATTAAAGTGAATTTAGTTGAATTCAATTAAATCAAATTAAATTGAATTTAGTTGAATTCAATTCGATTAAATTAAATTAAATTTAGTTGAATACAATACGATTCAATTTAATTCAATTTAATTCAATAGGATTCAAATTTAAATTTAAATAATTGAAATTCTTTTTCAGCGATTCGAAAAACATATAGTAAACAAGATGTACATCTCAAGTCAGACATTTTTTGTTATTTACCTGCGCTATAGAATTGTTCGAGATTATGGCAACAACCTAGCGGGATGGAATTTACTTCAAGTTTAATTACATCAATTTTACAATATATAGTAAACATTTTCTCACTCCCACGTCAGAACATTTTCCTTTTGGGGGGATGTGTCGTAATAATAATACCTAATAATTATTATTGTTATGATTATTATTATTATTATTATATATATATATACACGATGAATTACCGGTGCGTTTCTCATATTTTCGTACCTCTGTGAGGGATTTACGTATTGCGTTGTTTTTTTACACGTTCGACCTTTTCCCCCCTGCGGGGGTTATCCTCGCTGATGAAGCCGCCGACGCGGCTAAGGGATGATGCGAAAAACTGGATGGATGAAAGCTGCAGAGCCCTCGAGCTTCCGGGATATGAGAAATAAATGCGAGAGTTACCGAGGGAAAAAGTAGAGTAGATGGAAAAGCTTCTTGCTTGACGCCGCGTCAGGAGTGAGATGACGAAAATTGCACCGGCGTATCAGAAAAGTGGATCTGGGATATTACCGCGGATACGAGACTAGGAAGAAACGTATCGAAGAGAAAAATAAAAAAAAATAGTCTGAAACGAAGTCGCAAGTATAGTCGTGATATTAATCGGAGTGATCCTTGGTATCTATTGGGTTCTAATGAAACTTGGATTTTTATGAAGGGCCAATAAGACCTGCGAATTGTTCTCACGGGAACAATAAAAAATTCTATAACTACGTTGACCGCTATAGAAACTGAAACGAAACTGCAAGATCCTGACACTCGTGATGCTCACTTCGCAACCCCATCAATTTTATGGAATCAAAAATATGGAGTTGAATTTTGTGCATCGTTGCGACGCAATGAAATTTCGTTTCTCTTTTTATTATTTCTTTAGATCCATTATTTGGTGAAATATTTATTATTTTTCAGATTTTTGTTTCGAGTTATATCACAATAAAGATTTGGGGAAATATTTGGAGAGCACAACTTCCGCTAAAAAGCGAGAAACCGAACAAACGAACCCAAACAAACCCAAACCAAAGAAACCAAACAAACGAACCCAAACAAACCCAAACCAACGAAACCAAAGGAACCCAAACAAACGTAAACTAACGAAACCAAACAAACGAACCCAAACAAACCCAAACCAACGAAACCAAACAAACGAGCCCAAACAAACCCAAACCAAAGAAACCAAAGAAACGAACCCAAACAAACCCAAAGAAACGAACCCAAACAAACCCAAAGAAACGAACCCAAACAAACCCAAACTAACGAAACCAAACAAACGAACTCAAACAAACACTAAAAATCGGCTCAATCCTAACAAAAGTTACACTTCCGAATATTTATCAAGATTTTAATAATTATTGAAGTATTCACCTTACGATCTAAGTGTGAAAAAAAATTACAGAAATTACAAAAATAATGATTTTCGTTGCGATAGTTGCGAGCTTCAATTTCATTGAAAAAATTCACTCCACGTTTTTTGGGTTGTTTGGAAACTCGTAATTCGTGATAAACAATTCTACGGCGATAAATAGAATTTCCTATGCGATTGTAACGGAATATCCGTTACTCAAGAACGACTATGCTATCGAGCTGCTCGATAAACTTTATACCCGATCGTGCAATTGTTTCCTACCGAACAAAATGGCACAATTCTAAACGTTTGTAGGGCTGAAATTTTTTACGACACGTCCTTATGTTTCTCAGCTCTTCATTGTGACTTTATGACTTTGTATCATTGCGTATATATGTATAAACGATTCAACGGCTCCGTGTATTGTCAAAGGTACCGTTTGATCGTGGGTGTATACTTTCCTGCTCCCTTTCTGAAACTCGAGATCGAGAATATCGAATTTCAAGTTCGGAAACCGAGTAAGACTCGCGATGGTTTCGTTCGGGTCTTTCTTTCTTTCTTTTTCTTTCATACTCACCCACTTCCACAACAAATATAATTAACTCGAACAACGACGTGACGCTGCAATTTTATTTGCACCTCAATAACTTGGCTATAAGAATATAACCAAAAAGGATTTTTTTTTCCTAGGATGCATTCGTTAGGTGTAATTTACAAAAGTGTAATTCATTCGTAGTACCATTCTTTTCGACGTGCGCAATTTTTTTTCTTCTTTGGATTGAATGGTGATTTTTTTTTTTGTTTTTTTTTCTTTTTTTATTTTCATTGACGACATTGAAATTCACATCGTTGAGAAATTTCGATCTCATTGAAATTGCAAAGTGCGGACACTCGACCCGAATGATTTTTAATAATAATCGTCCTTGTTTGGGTTTTGTTTGGGTTTGTTTGGGGAATTTGAATAAAAACGTTCCAAGCGTTAGGAATCTCGCGATAATTTTTTTTAAAATCGCGATTTAATCCTTCGCGAGTAACGCCGTATATACCGTCTTGTATTACTGCTGAGCAGCCAACACTACCGTCACGCTCTTACGATCGCCCATCATTTGCAGCAATCTCGCGTTCGTTTCGTAACTCAAAAGTGCTGGGAGCGCAGGAGACTCTCAGCGATCCAATCGCTCATTGAGCTTGAATCACACAACGATAACAAAATCCACCATTTTTCACGTACATTGATTGTAGCCTTCGGTAAGTTAAAACTTCGCGAACGCGAAATAAAACACAACAATAAAAAAGAAAAGTTTGCGAAGAATAAAAAGAAACGTTTCGGAAACGTCCAACGAATACGTAACGTCCAGGGACTCGCTATTTTCGCTGGATGACGTCACAAAAATTACTCAAAATTGGCAGGTAGGAATGAAGATTCTTTTTTTTTTTTTTTTTTTTCGATGCATGGACTTTGAGCGGATTACACATTTTCTATTTTAGCGTACTGCAGAGTTGAATCGAGTTTCTCACGACCAAAAATCAAACGTTTTTGAGCTCTTCAAGAACGTATGAAAAATGAAGAAAGAAGAAACCCAAAACAAAAAATGAGTCGAAAATTGTATGGGTTGCAACGAAAAAATTAGTTCGTAAAATATTTGCCTAATTTTTGTACCTCAAATTTGCCAAAAGTTATTTGAAATCTGAAAAATATTATTTTTGTATCCCGATTATGCAAAGTGAAACATCGTGAAAAAAAAAACTGGTATCAATTTTTTTCGTCGTGTCCACGCACACGCTCATACAAATATTTCAATTGTAAATAAAAATTAGTTTCACTTCGATAATTTAATAAAAAAAAAAAATAAGTAAATAAATAAATATTTCGATAATTTTGTTTTTATTTTCGAAGTTCCAACGTATATCCTTGTCGTTTTATACGACCAACATCAACCGCTCATCCACCAATGTTGGTTTACTATAATCTTCATCATCATTATTATTATATCGTGCAATCACGTTCGTGTACACGTAGAAATTGATTTCGTAACAAGTGCGTTACAGTACTGGAGAAATAAAGGCGCGTGTAACGAGGAAAGAAAGACAAACTGGCGTACCGAAGAAACTTCGATATATTATTCGTCGTCACGCACGCTTGGCGACGATCGCTCTTACTACATGCGTAATTACGAGCAATGTCCTCCCTTAAAGTTGCACGTAGTTCGCGCCCGAAAAAAAAAGATTTTGTATTTTTCGTGATTTTTTTTTGTTTTCAGAAATCTTTTCCCATTTTTCAACATTTTTCTTTAACAGTAAAAACGTTTCAAGTATCTTTGACGATTAATTGGGAATTATTTATAAACGACGGATATACGGTAAATTGCAGAAATCAAAAATTGAACGAATCGTTCGAAATCCAAAAACCAAATGAATTTAATTTTTGCAAATTATTATCTAGCCTTTGATCGAAGGATTCGATAGAATAATCTATTTTTTTTTTTTTTTTATTATTGAACTCGATCGAAATTGATCGACGAAATTTGAGTTAAAATATTGTTTAAAATGCTGAAAAGTATACGTAGAATCAAATCGGATCACGATTTACGTTCCTCGTTCTATCTCCGCGGAACAAAAATTTCTATACGTCTAATACATTTGCGTCAAGAGAGATTCCATTGGATTCCTTGTTACGAGGCAGATTTGGCAAGGATATTTGGAACGAGCGTACGAGCAGTTCTTTCATGAACGCGTACGCGAAAGGTCGGTGCCAACGACCCGGCGAGGAAAGAGAAAAAAAATCTTGGCGCTTTACAAAAGTGGGATACGTCGTCCGAGTCTCTGTTAGAGCGGGGTGGGGGGAATGCTGGAAATAGAAATAGCTCGTGCATGTTTATCACTTTTTTAAAATTATTTTATTCATGCATGTTTATCATTTTATAAAATTATTTTATTTTATTCGTGCGTGTTTATGATTTTATAAAATTGTTTTATTTAATTCATCCATATTTATCATTTTATAAAATTATTTTATTTTATTCGTGCCTGTTTATTATTTTATAAAATTATTTTATTTTATTCGTGCATGTTTATCACTTTTTTAAATATATTTTTTAAATTATTATAAAAAGTTGAAAATTACAATTTCTAAGTAATCATTTATTATAAAATTATCTATACGTAAACCTATGTACTCTTAAATGTACGATTCCCGCATATATCGTGAACTTTTTACCAGACTGTTTATCCATTAATACTCAAGTACTCAAAACAAATATGTCTATACATATATATATATATATATATATATATATATATATATATATATACATCTTTTTTTAAGGGTCTTACGTCACGATAATCGAACTGAAAAAAATATGATTCTCAATGGTTTTTCAAGCCCTGTTTGAAATAAAATATACCAGATTTTCATCTCGAATAATCTGTGCCATATAAAGTAAGTCATACCGAAACAAAGAAAACAAATGAAAAATCCATTCCAAGCGAATGAAGTTTTAAAAATTCCGAATAAAAAACACCCCAGAAAAGCTTCAATTGCGTCAACCATTATGACGAACAAAATTATTGAGCATGAAACTTGAAGTAAGTATTTCCTAATGAAAGTAGTGAAAGAAGCGTTTTCGTTAAATCGCTTCTTTCAGCGTTCTTTCGCTTTCCATTCTGGACAAAAGCGTGTACGACTCAACTGCTTCAAGAATTTACGAGGGGAAGGGGATAGGGGGAGGGGGGGGGGGGGGGGGGGGGGGGGGGGGGGGGGGGGGGGGGGGGGGGGGGGGGGGTGATAGCGAAGTGTACTCGGATTATAAACTCGAAGGAAGAATGACCGGGAATTTTCGGATGAGGAAGGAAGGGCTCCAGCGATGCGTTCGACAATTAGAGGGAACAATCGTCAACGTCGTCACGTTGAGACAGCGGGGAGTTTCCTTCCCGACGCGCGTCGTCTCCGGACCGGCATCACGCTCCGTTTGACGCGTGTTCTCGTCGATCACCGATGTCGAGTTTTTTTAGAGCGCTCCGAGGGCGAAAGAGTGCGGGGTAAGTGACGTTTCTCTTCTTCATCGCCGCTTTATTCACGAGCATCGTGATCAAATATCGAGAATTAATGTTTCGGAAAAATTTTCTTTAGCAATTTTCTTTAGCAAAATTTTCTTTAGCAAAATTTTCTTTAGCAAAATTTTCTTTAGCAAAATTTTCTTTAGCAAAATTTTCTTTAGCAAAATTTTCTTCGTTGGATTAGTTATTGGGTCGTGATAACTCGAATATTTTCATTCCAGTCACAAATTTCGATTTTGTTCGCTGCGCATATTTTTTTTTCTTTTTTTTGTTTAACGAATGGAAAAAAAATTTGTCGTACGCGGTTTCGGATAATTCGAGAAGAAAACACGTTGCATCTTTCCTGGCCGATATTTTTTCTATAAGTTCGTCAGGAAAATATAATTTCTTTATGGAAAATAAAAAATAAACAGAAAACATAATTTCTTTATAAAAAATTAAAAATGAAAACAAAAATCATAATTTCTTTATTAAACATTTTTAATAACCATAATTTTTATCAGAAGCGGTGCATTTTTTTTCTCGTGAGAAACAATGGAAGTACATTTTTGGATTTCTTATTAGAAAGAATTGAAAATATTTAAAAAATAACGTAATTTCTTGCTGATCAAATGCATTGGAAAAAACTTTATTATTCCCGAACAGTAGAAATGCAAAACTAATTTTTTGTTCCGACCAAAAGCACCTGGAGATAAATGTTTTTCGCCGAATTTGCCAAAAGGAATATTTTTTAACGATCGAAAGCTACATAAAAAAAAGAGTGTTTTTTTTTTTTGTATCAAAGACAGAAAAAGAAATAATCGTTTTGTAAAAATTCTGATTACGAGCGATTAAAAAAAAAGGATTCCGCTGCTTTTTTTTATAATTTTTCCTCTCAAGCTTTCGCGGTTTAAAAAAAAGTCGTAAATTTTTCGTAAAGCCTTCCCACGAATAGCGCAAAACGAGAGCTCTCCGGACGAAGCGGAAGCGTCTCGTTCAGCAGGGGGTTGACGAGTGGAGGGCGAGGGTGGACGAGAAAAAAAAGCATCCGTGTACGTAAGGCTTCAGTTGGGAGATGCACCCGCACCGTTGCCGGACATTTTTCAGCGGGTGCCGGGTGCGTAAGAAGCGCCGGTACGGTTATTACCGAGCGGAATAATGATCGAGTCTCATCACGGGTCGTACGTGTCGCGAGGGTATATTTGCCGGAACCACTGGCGCTCGCGTCGACGAGCCACGTGTGTGTGTGTGTGTGTTTTTTTTTCGTCTCCCGTCCGGATCCGGTAGGGGCAAAAAAAAATCGTCATTGTGCGAGCTAATGATGACGCTTCTCAGTTTGCTCCGCTGGCGGTACGAGTACTCGTTAATTGAGCTCTCCGGAGTCCGATGATGTTGAAAAGTGAAAATAAAAATTCGAGAATTTCAATAAATATTAGTTGGGAGTGAAGAGATTATCGTTTATGAAATTGAAGTTCGTTGCGACGCTACGAAAATTATTATTTTTTAATTTTTATATATTTTTTTTTGTCTCGTAGTTTACCAATTTTTCCTTTGATTTTCAATTTTTTTTTTGTTCCGTAGTTTACCAATTTCTCCTTTGATTTTCAATTTTTTTTTGTTCCGTAGTTTACCAATTTCTCTTTTGATTTTCATTTTTTTTTGTCCCGTAGTTTACCAATTTCTCCTTTGATTTTTCATTTTTTTTGTCCCGTAATTTACCAATTTCTCCTTTGATTTTCATTTTTTTTGTCCCGTAATTTACCAATTTCTCCTCTGATTTTCATTTTTTTTGTCCCGTAATTTACCAATTTCTCCTTTGATTTTCAATTTTTTTTTGTCCGTAGTTTACCAATTTCTCCTTTGATTTTTCATTTTTTTTTGTCCCGTAATTTACCAATTTCTCCTTTGATTTTCAATTTTTTGTTGTCCCGTAACGATAATAAAACAGAACGGGAATGGGTCAGCCCACTTCGATGAGAATCGATGAGGCGATTTGGTAGGTTTTTACTGGTGCGAGACTGCGATCGATAATGTAAGAACACAGAAGTCGAGAGAGAGAAAGAGAGAGGGAGATCGCAATCGCGATGTCCCCCCACTCCGGCCCTCGGTTTAATATCCGAGCGCCCACGCGAGTACGATGACGTAACAGGCGAAATAATCCTTCCACGAGGATCAAGGTCGACGCAACCGCGGAATGGGATTCCCTCGGATCCCAGTATGAAACGATTCGCGACGATATTACATTGTCGAAAAGTAGGACAAGTAATATCATTTCGAACCCAAAATACGCCCTTCGCCCCACCCCCCCCAAAATATAACAACCAGAAGAAGCGGACTCACGAAAAGAGAGATACGAACAAACCCAAACAAATTTTTCCCACCCGGATTGCATCTCGAGAAAAAAGCAATTTTGAAAAAAGAATTGGCCTTTTTTTTATTTTTTTTTTCATTTCGAATTCGCGACCGAAAATTCGCGCGATCGGACAAATAATATCATTTCGAACTCAAAATACGCCCTTCCCCCCAAATATAACAATCAAAAGAAGTGGATTCACGAAAAGAGAGATACAAACAAACCCAAACAAATTTTTCCCACCCGGATTGCATCTCGAGAAAAAAGCAATTTTGAAAAAAGGATTGGCCTTTTTTTAATTTTTTTTTTTTTTCATTTCGAATTCGCGAAAGAAAATTCGCGGGAGCGAATTTTCGTTTTTAGCGTTTGTTGTCCGAGATTCGAGTCGGTCGTCGTGATAGGAATCGTTCGTTCGACCCCGCACACGCGAGGCTCTGTTTACATTACGGGAATTTGATTCCGGAGAGGCTCTCTTTTACTCTCGCTCTGTGTACAGTCACGATCTCGCGGGCGAACTCGCCACGACGTTCTACCGTGTACTGGTGTAGGATATGCGCGCGAGTATGTGAAATTATGTACATACGTGGATTGAGAGACCGCGCACGAGCCACACAGGAAGTGCGTCACGCACCGTCGGGATTCCGTGAACGAGCGAGAATCCGTTCCCCGTGACGAGGTGGCTGGCCTATCCCCTCCCCCAACCCCCACCCCACCTTCGCAATTTTTTTTTTCTTTCCTCGTTAATACGACGAATCTCGAGAACTCGCGATTTTTGCAATCCTAGGAATTGTATAATGTCAAATAGACCACAGTGGTCGGTAACACTTTTGCTAATGAGGACCTTCAAGGTTGCTTGAAAGCGACGCCTCGTGGTAACCACGGCGTCCCCGTGAGTTTTATCCAGTCTGCTTCGAACGAAATCATTTTTCGTAAGAAAAGTATTAAACTGAGTATTAGATACTACGAAAAAAAAAAAAAGAAAAAAGTAAAAAAAAGAAAAAATATAAGTTGTTATTATGCACCAAGTGCAAAAACATTCGAAAAGAAAAAAAAATGTCTACAATATTACTTAGTGAATTTTGAAAGCTTTTATTTCATTTATTCTAATTATATGTAGTGGTTTGTTAATATACGCGTTGTTATCGAAATTTAAGATTAAAATTGAAAATTTGTTCTTTTTCTTTTTTTTTTGTACGAAGTTACAACGAGTATGATCTTATTAGGAACAGTGGTTCGAATAAGATTCTGAAGACGCTTTTGTTTTTATAAAAGATTATAGTTAAGAGTGAATATTGTTTTTTGAAGCAACATTATTATTGATACGTTGATTATTGAATAAATTATATTATTATTTATGCGTTGATTAATGAATAAATTATATTTTTATTAATACGTTGATTATTGAATAAATTATATTATTATTAAGACGTTGATCATTGAATAAATTATATTACTAGTAATGCGTTGATTATTGAATAAATTATATTATTATTAATACATTGATTATTCATTATTGCATGAATTATTGAATAAACATTTTTATATAGCCGCTTTAATCCGATGAATAAAAAATTCGTATTCGCTTACACGGATTTACGTATTTCAATTTAAAATGCCGTAGAAATTCTTTTCTTATTCTTTTTTTTTTTTTTTTGGTTTTCGATTCTCAAACGGGACGCAGTTCGTTCGGCTCTGCGTCAATTGCGATCGAATCCAGCGCGAAAACGATAGGGGAGAAGAATGGATCGAGAAGACGATGAGTACACGCTTTTGTCTTTCTCGGAGATTGGAGCTCCGTAGAATCGAGGACTCTTCGGACTCGTAAGAAATTTTAGAGGGTCATAGGAAACTTGGATGAGTACTGCCGAGTATATCGAGGACGCGAGACTCTCGAGTGTAATAATAAAACGTCGAGCCGGTTATTTCGAACTCGTACAGGGTCGATATCGATCGAAAGAATGTACCGACGAATCAAACGCAATGTACGTACGGATTTATACATTTTAATGGAAACACGCGTTACGGAGAATCAAAAGAATCGTATCGTACTCCGTGATGACCTTGACGTTTTTTTTTTTCACCTTCATTATTGTTATATCAAGCAATAATTATTAAAACGCTTAATCCTGTGTTTGGGTTTGTTTGGGTTTAATATTATATATTGTTAAGAAGATATGTATCATGACATTTTTTCTTTTAAATTATAGTCGAAATTTTGCAATTCTTGGTCACCGAACAATTTTTATTTCACGTATCGTTTATGCCAAATTATAAAGAAAATTGAGCAGATTTATTTTTTTACATTTTTTTATACACTCATATACACACACACAAATATATTTATATATTTATATATTTATATATAAATATAATACAAATTTATAAATTAATAAAATTAGTTAAATATGTTTTATGCGTGCTGTCTATATGAATGTAAAAAAATAATTTTTTATCATAAAAAAACTGACTCCGCTAGCTTAAATTGGCCCACGCTGGAATGAGAAAAACGCGAAGAAAAACACACATTTCAGCTTTTTCGCTAGTAATATTTGGGCAACTTTTAATTCGAGGAAAAATTGTTTAACAGCCAAGAATTTCTGAATTCTAACTTCGCGTATGCCTTATTCAGCCAGAAAATCAATTTTCATAAAAGTTCGTTAATACGACATATAAGTGGTCCTGTCTAGGGTTTTTTTATTGTTAAAACAATAAAGTGTGAAAAAAAATAATAGAAGATAATATTTAAAAAAGTAATTATTAATTTTCACGTTAAAGGATGACTCAATAATAAACAGATAAGGAAATGGTAATTTAAATAATCGCAACCTGGTATTTGGAAAATGTCATACGTTATTAAAAATTTATTGTTAAGTTATTAAGAATAGAATTTCACTAGAAACACTATGAAATATTAATTAATAAAAACAGTAGGAAATAACGTTATTAAATAAATTAACGTTACGTTGACGAGGCTATTAAAAATAAAATCACAATAGCCCATATGCGTGACGTTAATATTTTTTTATCTTTTTTTTTTTCAACTGGCGTAATCGTCGCGAATCGTCGCATGGCTTTCGCCGCGATTTCGCCGTAATTGCCGAAAGCACTGGGGCGACTCGTAATTTTGTTAATCTCGAGGAAGACAAAAGTCCGGATTGGCCGAGGAATAATAAAACATCGAGTTACGTTTGTTTCTCTCTTGCGAAACGGGACGGGAACGGAAACAAAGAGGGCAATTTTCGACGAGGTGTGAGAATCGCGTTATGAATCGTCACCGACACATCCCACAGCGGTATTTAAGCGTTTTACTCGAGTCACGATGCGTGACTCGCCCATGCGTGAACGCAAGAAAAAAGGCTTAAAAAAATAAAAAATAAAAAATCAGAGAGATTAAATATCGCTGGTCACTTCGAAATAATGGGGGAAAGTTTTTTATTTGTTTTACAATTTAACAAAATCTTATCGATTAAAAAAAAAATAATAAAAAATAAAAAAAATCTTCAACGTAGCACCCGTGTGTTTTTCCGAAAATCCAACCCCATTAATAACGTTTGAACGAGCGAATAAAAAATCATTACTCGAGCGAATAAAAAATCATTACTCGAGATAAATTCGAGCGATTGAAAAGTAAGAATTTATGGTGCACCGAAACAATGGAAGTTTCAACCTCGTGACACACAGTATATATTCCTATCTCGGTCCGTACACGTCCGTAACCGAGAATCTTCGAGCGCGATGGAGTTGCCGCTTTTACGAGGGAATCGATACCGCGCGGAACCGCACACAGGTGGGGCCGACTAGACAAATAGGTCGATTCGCTCCAAGTACAACTGTATCGGACTTTCCTAGTTGAGAAGGGCGGCGAGATCGTCGATAAAAAAAAAAAAAAAAAAAAAAAAAATAAAACGAATAAATCCAAGAATTTACAACAATTTTTTCCGGCCTGAGAAAGGTACAAAGGACCGGCAATAAATGCGCACGTATATAAATATACACGCCTGAACACCGTGGGATCCAACACTAGCATTGTTAGAGCGCACGAAAAATTATTTTTATTTTTCAAAATTTCGATTTGCCGATATCAGTTAATAAAATCCTTGGGGCATTTCATTAACATCTTCATCGTCCAATCAAGTATTAAAATTTTCCAGCAACGTATGGTATTATATAATAATAGGAGGGAATAGATATACAATTTCGTACCAATTATTATCATTATTACGTTATTATTATAAAGGTTACTATTATCGCCATTTTTACATGATTATTAAAATTACCTGTATTAAAATGTATAGTATAATAATTATAATATATATATTATATAATAATAATAATAACAATAATTATATAATTGCATTAATTGGCAATATCATATAATTACATTGTTGGCATTATTTATTATTAACCATAATAATAATTATTATTTTTATTCATTTATTAATATTATTATTATTATTATCATTATGATTGTCATAATGAAAATGATAATAATGATATCCTTGGAAAAAGGATTGCGCACATTGGAAATATTCTCGGCGAAGAATGCCCAAATTTATTTCACCCGATTTGGTACCGATCGATCGATGGGAATATACTTATTTTATTATTACAAGACCATGCCTTTTTCAACTTCATTAAACCCAAGATATGACGTTTTTGAAGCTTTTATTTATTTATTTATTTGTAGCATTGGAAAGCAACAATTTATTTTCTTTTCCCTATTTATATTATTATTTTCCTATTGACAAATATAATTAATTAAAGAAGAATTAAAGAAGTTGCATAAAAATGTATTATCAAATTTCATACCCGAAATCAACTAACAAATAATTCCATAAAATGAAAAGAAATGTTCTTACGTTCGATCCATGCTTAAACATTTTATCGAAAATTGCATCAGAAATTCCGTTGAAAAATAGTTTTCAATACGAAATTAATCGTTTCGATTATTTGTGATAATTACGTGATTAAATATTTGATACGTATCATTTCAACGTATCAATAGTAGAATTTGTTTGAAATGTTTAAAACAATAGAAGGTATTTAGCTGAGTATTGAAGTTGATACGAAATGTGCAAACGTTCATCAGCGTATCGGGAGAATGGAAAAAAAACAGTGAAAACAAGAAAGTCAGGGGTCGACAGCGGCTTACCTGGAAGGAATCGAAGCGGCGAGGCGCCCGTCGTGCGTCGTCGCTCGCGCGTTCAGAAAACAAAAAACGTTCTATCTGGCCCCGTGCGTCGTCGACGTGTACTCTTTACGCCGGTCGATCGTCTCTCTCCGTGTCCTCCATATATATTTACGTACGCGGTGGATCGCGGAGACTCTCACGACGACACACACACACGCACACGATTCACACTAATTTTTCCGCTCGCTCCGCCCGCTACAGGTCTGCACTTTTCATTGCACAAATTTCGCATTTAAAAAGAGGCAAATGTACGTTCAAAAACGAGAATGAGAAGCGACCGGAAGTCGGGTGTATAATTTCTAACTGCGGACGATGCATAGGTCGCTTATTACTTTGCGCGATGAAAAAAACAAAAAACAAAAAAGAAACAAATCCGCTTGATAACGAGCGAATAATCCGTTTATCGCTGCACACGGACAGGTAGACGCTCGAAATGTTCGTAAGCGAGCTTACATCTGTACGTGTGCAAACGTATCCGCGATTGCGTCGTCGAATACCCCGTGGAATGATTGCGCGGTATTTTGTTTTTCTTTTTTTTTTTTTTTCGTTAAAAAAAAACGATCGTGTCTCGTCACATCGAGTCGCGCTACCTCGCGAGTGACGTCTATCAAGCTCCTTCTAAATCTATACCTACGTACATACGTATACAGTCTGTAAGGTGCAAAGAGCCGCAGTGATGTATATACACGTATACGTGTACACGTATAGACCTACTACATCAGCGCTCGCATGCATTTCACCCGATTCCGGCAGTCGAGCGTAACATCGCCCGGTCATATCATTCTATCTCGCTTCCTTCTCGTTCGAACGTTACGACGTTTTACGATTTTTATTTTTGTACGAAATTTCTTACGAAGGCACGGCCAACAGATAAACGGGTGTTAAAGAATCGAGAGGGAGACGCACGCAAGCTCGCGCGCACACCTCTCTCAAAGCAGCATTTTTACTGGTTCGGATCTACTGGGTAGAGCGCGCTTTCAGCCACTCTCCGCCTCTCTCTCTCTCTTTCTTTCTTTCCGTGTGTGTGCCTCCCCCTCGAATACAAACCGAATCTCCCGGATCGTCGTCTCAAAATTTCAGCGTTTAATTCTCGTTCGTTAAAAATTAAAAGTACCGGTCACCGCGAACGTATTTTTCGTTCGCGTCGCGTTTACGACTACCTCGGCTTTCGTATCTCAATGCTACTATCGGCGGTGGAGCGTTCGTTTCTTTCAACGAACGCATGCGCCGCGAACCTCTCCCGCGCACGCGTGAGCACCGACTGGCTTCGCTTATCAGCGAAAAGCGTGACGGCTCGACCCACCCCTCCCCTCCCCGCCTCCCACGCGGCCGGCCGAACTAGTCGCCGCAAGTTACGCTGCACGGTAGAGGGCGGCAGGAGGGCGAGAGACACATGCGCCCGGGTCAATGCGAGTCCGCCCAAACCGACCGCAGCCGTCAAACCCACCGATCGGGACATGCGCGGGGGATTAAACGTTCCATTTTATAATACATTCACGTACGTGAATATATTCATCCGTTCGTGTAGTAAATTTTAGTAAATCGAATAAATCACGTAAGTTATTATTGTAGACTAATCGTAAATGTTTACATGTAAAGTTTTTGCATATGTTACGGGGAGACAAAGTAGTCACGGGTTTATTGATGTTGCAAAGATTCTTGGGAAAATAATATACATTTAATATATATCATCTAATATAAAGTTATCAGACTCCCATCTTACGCCAACCTATCTTTGAAAATGAGAGCACAATAACAATTCGAAATTTCGAGTTGGCTTAAAAATTTATGTTCGGCGAGAGCACCGGTCTGAAGACGTCACTCCCTGACACAACGAGTAACGTTTCGAGTCTGTACAACAATGTAACTGTCATCAACTTCTTCTAGAATGATTTTTGTACAGATTTATACTAAATCTATATAAATATTCCACTGAGAAAAGTCAAAACAAAGTTATTTGACGCGCATAACGAGAATCTGCAGAAAGGGTTCCGAATTCTATGTACAAAAATATCCGATGCATTCTAACGTTTCCGTCGAAGGAAAATTCGAGTCCGCGGTGAAGTTGAAAGACCCTGAACACTGTTAGGGAATCGGTTATTTTTAGAGTAAAAAGTATTTGTTCAATGATTCTTTCACACTTGTTATCCCGCGCTTCCGGGATATTCTTCAATAGGGTTCCGGAATCGGTATCTTCGGTAACCGACCTTCCAGCATATCGCGAAGAAGAACACTGATTTCCTGAACAAAAAAAACGGAAATGTTATCAGCAACTAGTTATTACAGTTTTATGTTGGATCCATGTTATTAAAGAGTCGGTTGTTCATTTTCATTCGTTTCTCACCTCCTCACGCTGCATCCTCAGACGATCAATAACGGGTTCGTTGAAGTTGGGATCGTTCGCCGGATCCTCGAGGCTCGACGTATCCTCGTACTTGGTGTCCTGAGGAAATTTCGCGATATAAGCTTGCTTTATGCCGTCCAATATGGCGGCTGCCGATTGCCTGGTAGTTGGTATCAACATATCGATCGAGGCAAACGAATCCGTTCCGGCCGCCATTACGAGAGGCTTCTCGTAGTCCGTACAGGCGCCTCTTCTGCAATTATTTATTATAGGTTGTAGGCACCCTTTTGGACTGTAGAACCCGTCGTGAAAAATAAATAGAATCATGACTTACGCTGCGTGACCACCAAATCCATGATGCGACAGCAGATCTTTCGTTTTCCTAACAAGACTTGTTTCCTTGCTGGAGTGGTATTGGAGATCAGCTCCAAGACTGTGCGCAACCGCCCTCAAGGTACGACCCATGTGTTGCTTCTGATCGAATGAAAGTTCCTGCCCATTGAAAGAAATTAGTATCAAACTTCCAGAAAATCGATGACGGCTTACTTTACATCATCCAGCAAAATATTATTTTACCTTAAATTGATCGTACTTTCCACCTATGATGCAGAGCTTCATTGGAAAAGGCTCAGCGATCTTCTCTACCAATTTGTTCTTCCTCGCACGTTCGTTTGCCAGACTCTCGATAACTTCCAAAGTGTAGCTCATCCTGATGGCGCTTGTCGTCACTGCAAGGCTCTCCTCAAGAGTCGACCACAGGACTTCTGGTTTAGCTAGATCGAGCATTATCATTATCGTGGTGTGGTGCGGTGAATGAACGAGGGACGAACCGGTCATAGCTGCGGATATCAACGACGATGCCAAATGCCCAACCTCCCAAACGTGAACGACGTCCTTTACCTGCCAAAAATGTTTCGTACGTTTTGCATCATGTATTAACAGCTCGTAACTATTAGAACGATTTGTATTTTCCATCGTATAAATGACTTCGAAGATGTCATTGATTGAGCATTAAACCGAAGATTATTAAATTTCTTTAAAGCTGATTATAGTTCGAATTGGGAGACAGTTTCATAAAGAGCATTTTTGAAAAAAAGAGTGTTGGAAGCCGAAAAGCAATTCCTAAGCTTCTAATGTTTACAATTATTTACCAAACTCTTGCCCGCTTTACGTCCAAAGGAGTAATCCATCGCTATTGTTGGTTTTGGTGTTTCGTCCTTTTCTAAAAATTTGTAAATCATTGTTGTCTTACCCTGCAATACAGAAAATAAAGATTAACATGTTTCTAACAGTATTGATGCTTATGGGCTCATATATCTCAAAGATGCACAATGATAACCAAACGACTTAAAATATATTTCATATTTTATTGCAAACATTGAACGTGCTGATTATCAGTCTAAATTGATCGCTAAACCAAAATGTCAAAATAATTTTAATCGCAACGGAAAGATAAAAAAACTTTATTCGCCACGTACGTACTATTGAAAAAATAGAAAAGATAAATATTTCTCTCAAGTGTTACAGTAATTAATCTACGATCAGCTTACCTCAGAACATTAACCCTTAAATCCAAATTAAAGAAAACGGAAAGTTACAGCCACCGGCATAAGGTGTTTGGTAACATATTTTTCTTTAATTCATAAATAATTCATTCCTATAACAGAAAGCGGAAATTTCATACTTACGACACCTTTGCTGCCAATGATGATGATCGATCTCTCGTGCGTTTCTTCAGGATCAGTTTTTCTCTTGTTCTCCTCCTCTTGCGATACACGTATCGCTTCCTCCCTCAAATTTTCCCTTGTCGATTTCGAAAAAATAACACAATATTCGAGCTGCGCTATTATTGTTTCTTATCAGTAATTGTATACTTACGTCTCTTCGGAGCTCATAGTCTTCGGATTACCTGCCGCACATTTGGCAAACTCGAACTATGCACACACGGGTTATGTTTATGTTGTGTTCCGTGATTCTCTCCGTTGTCTTGGCAACGAGAACGATGGAATTGGAAGTACGCAACCAATGCAATCAACCAATCCGCACCTCGCGTTGCATGAAGTACGATTTTAAAAATAAACTGTATAGAAAGATACTTATACATTTATTATAAGAGCTTTAATAATAAAAGTATTGAAAGCAACGGTGTTGCATTTAATTGAAAACTATTCATTCTGATAAAAGAAACAAATTGTATTTAAATATCAAATTACTAGTTCAAACCTTCATAATATTTCAATAAAACATTCCATAAATATTTTTTGGCGTGTAAAAAAGTTATATATCACACGTAAAATAATTTTCTAACGAACGTACACAACAAGGGGGATGAAGGAACGTTCACTCATAGTTCTCTTATTAATGCAATATTTTTCCATTTACTATTCCGCTGTACAGTGGCGTCTATGATAATATCAGTATTGTTAGGTAATATTTGTTGTTTGTCTTCGGAATAGAATACCTTCGGGATAATTATAAGGTACAATATATTACAGTCTAAACAGCGCGGTCGCTCGCCCTCCCTGTCCCGTATGACTACGAAAATGATAAATAATATTAAAGTCAGCGTTATGATTCGTCCCGCAGATCCGAGCTTTTCGAAGAAAATTTGTTTAATTCAAAGCAGGCGATGTTTTCCAAAAAACGAGCGAAACATTCTTCACTTGATTCCAATAGCTGAGAAACATTGTAATTATTCATAGGACGAAGGGGAACGACAAATTCTGTTTGGGTTTGTTTAGGGTGATGTAAAAAGCTCGGTATCTCCACTCACCGAATGTTACTTCCGGTAAAAAGATAAACAAGCGTTCGATTAGTTAGAAATAGGATACTACGCAAATTTGTCGAAAATGATTATCGCGATTGGCAAAACATGCGAAGAATCGAATCACTCGACCTGAATTGGGTTGCCCAAATTGCGTATTCCGAACGTTATTGGCGTTCACTCACAGAACCGACTAGACGACGAACAAACGAACAACTATAAAAATTCGGAATGATACTCAAGAGGCCAGTCTCCGTCGCTTTGTATTCTCAAGACGGTCACGAGCGTTTTGCCCGGAATGATAAAAGATACGAACTTTTTTTTACAGCGGATACGTCCGGTAAAATCGCAACTTCGAAAGTGATTAAAATCTAGACGATTCGAGCCAGCTTCTTAAATACAAACTGCAGCTAAAATTACGACTTTTTGTAACGGTGTTGAACTTTTTACATGAAAATGACTTTTTTTCCGGATACGATACAGTTACAATTCTCGAAACTAGAAGTTTGAACTTCTATTGGACATATCCAGGCAGAAGTAAAAAAAGCGTCAGTATTCTTCGACATTCACCAGCACTCGACCTTCCTCAACGATAAATCATCAAAGACGCTTCATCATTATGCGAAAGATTCACGAAACTTTTTTCCATTCGTGCGTAATATCACACGCAAGCTAGAACATCTATCGCTTTAGCGAATTATTTATCACAAAAACAACCTGGATTTAACAATGTGCAGCCAAACTCGTTTCTTCCCTTCTCGCAGTATCGACCCGCTTAGCTATGTACAAACGATGTGTATAATATCAAGCACGCGCGATCACCGTCCACCGAATCGGCAGAGTCGCTTTTTCGCAATTCCATTAAACGCTTTCCTTTTTCTCTTTTTCCTTTTTGTTTTCGCTGATACGATTCGCGCAGCGACCGTGATAATCGGGCAGTGATGTTTCGAATTCAATTATATCGTTTCCAAATTCAATTACTTCGACTCGTGCACGCGCGAATCCTTTGGGAAACGAAATTCAGAGTTCTCGAGCGCTCGCCGATGCAGCGGTAATTTGAAGAAAAAAAAAAACAACACCGCCACTGTTTGGCGGTTTGCGTTAGGCACCCGAGACATCGGCGGCTCGAAGGGCAACCGTTGTCGCGACGATGAACGCGACATCCGTATTCCACCGCCGAAATGGCAATTTTCGAGAACATGCGGAGTTAAACGACACCAGAAACGTACGCGAGATCTTGATCGGTCATCTGTTTCTGTAATATCTCATCGCCTCGAGAAGACAGTACACGACTCGCTCTGCATGTTATCTAGTCCATATGTCCGTCATCCAATCGTCATTCAATTCTTCGGTCGGCAATATTTTCAATCCTCTCAAAGCCTCGAGATAGAAGGTCAGCTCGGAGGTAACGACACCGTGCTGAGGACCACCGTTATTCACGATGTTCATTTTCACCAACTGTTCCCGCAGTTTCTCCTTGAAGGAGACGTTGACCGTGCGATAGAGTGCCTGCACTTCCACCGGTGGAAGAATACCTGATACAGCCTCGTGAAGCTTCACCAAATGCCTGGAAATTCGTTTGAACGTTGAATATACTTTGAGTGTGTGGCGGAATGGAAAAATGGTAACCTGCTGCTGCTGTCGCAACTCGCGAAACGCTGGGAGACTCTTGACATTGGTTTTTAGGGTTTAAAAAAATCGGTTCTGTATCTTTTTGAAAAAAGATAAAAAATATACGATTTTGTATGGAAACTCCAATTTGCCTTCGACAAAAGCAAATTCATTGAAAGGCGCCTTTGAAGCATGAGTCTCACCTGGAAATATTTCGAAATGATTGCGAGGGGACCGGAGGACGAGCGTTCCAATTTGATATCTGGCCGCCAACGAGATTGTCGACGATCGTGAGAATCTTTCCGTCGATCTCGCGGACGTGAGCCCTTATGTCACGCTCGACACTGTCGAGAAGTGCGACACCACCGGTGCCGCCGCTAGTACCCACGATGCCACGATTCGCACTCTGATCGGCCAATTCTACGGAACACAAAAATCTTCACTTTTCTATCCACTCAGATTTGCATTAAACTAATAGATACTAATTTAAGAAAATACTAATTTAATATGATACGTGATACGGATAATCGTGTAGGTAAAATTCGATTCGCCGACTTGCCTTGGAAGTGAGCTTTGACGTAGGGCATGAACCAGATTATCAATTTCAAGCTTCGCCCAGCTAGCACCAAAATAGTACTGGTAATAGTCTTGAGACCGGCAACTTGCATGGCGCCGGCGCCCAAAACGAGCTGACAACAACGCGAATTGTAGTAACGTAAGAGTTCCGCCAATTGACGTCCGATCGCACCCGCCAACGCGGTCAGCTCGCTGCTCGTCCTAAAGGACAGAAAATTGGACAATTCAGGAAAACACGTGTCTCTTCGTTATTCCAAATCTCACGTCACATATAAATATATTCATAATCACCTGCAATATTCGTGAATCATTTGAACGAGCATCAAGGCCGTTCCAACAACCGCGTACTTTTCTTGACCAACGAGAATGTAATTCAACACACTGTCCGTTTTTTCGACATCGATGGGTTTGCAAGTTTCAACGGGGAATCGTTTATTCTCGTAGATATATTTAACGAGCGATTGGAACTCTTGAGGCACGTCAGCTTGTCGCCATCTTTCCAAATCGAGAAGAAGGCTCAGCTTCGTTTTTCGTTCCGTGTGAAAACGTTGCACGAATTTGCTAGCTTGTGCCTGCGTACGATTCACAAATCACAGTCATTAATGAAAAACAATTTATCAATTTTCAATGCCTGAAGGCAGAAGGCTAACCTTTGCAAGTGATAATGAATGAGTACTGAATTTGAAATCACGAGCGCTAATCGAGCCCTAAAATATCGCGTACCTTGAACGCGGAACGCAACGCGATGCACTGCTTGCCACAGATTTTTTCGCAAGTCTCGGTAAAGCCCTCGACCATACTGGCCAGTTGGCAAACCTGAGCGGCAGTCGCCCGATCGCTCAGCCAAGATGACTTGTCGTTCCAATTCTGAGATTCTTTCTCGATTAGTTTGGTCGCGCTCGAATCGTTGAGCATTTTCTCCTTCTCAGTCGGATATTTGTCTTTGTCGTTGGGTCCGGCTGACAATAGATGACCAAGCCGCTCATGACAATAATCGCACACTGAGGTCAACATATCGTTCAGTTTGCTCCGGACTCGTACGTGTTCGTCGTTGGTAAGCAAACGGTCGGTTACCGTGTCATCGACAGTACCGTCGGGCAAACGTCCGGCCGACAAATCAGCGGTGTCTCTCATCACCTCGTAAACAGCCTGAAACATTACGATGATGATTGTTTATTGAACGAGCGAAAAATAATTAGAGCTTTGTCAACTGGTGAAAATTTTACTTACTTTGACCCGATAGAGAAGGTGGGTGAGCGATTGAATCGTATTTTGCAAAAGAGTCAATCGTTCGGCCAGCGAGAGTCCACCAACCTCAAGACCCGCGGCTTGCTGGTCGCTGCAACAATCGCTCGCAGCTAACGCCTCGATGACGCGCTGCTTGGTTAGGGCTCGAACCGTCGTTACCGCTTCCTCTTTATACGTGTCGACGAATTGAAAGTGCTTCTGACGAAGCAGACCGGATATTATGGAAACCAGTTTGTCCTGTTAAATAATCAAATTAACACGAGTAACACAGCGACGAAGTGGAATGTGACATGGAACCATAACATCCGCGATTATAGTGAGATTAATTTTCGCACCCCATCCAATACAGTATTGTCGCCACCAAGCGGCCGATTGAGATCAGCAGTCGCGTAGCGCTCGAATTCGGTGTAAAGCATTTTGTCCACGAGCCTCTCCATCTCGGTGAGTTGAGAACTCAAATGCCTATAACGGACGTAATATTAAAAAAAACTATTTACGCATTGTCAAATTCTAAACCGTTGTTCTTATTCGTCTCGGATTGCAATTATTTTGGTGCAACGATTGCGAGTAGATTTTTCAGCCTTACCTAAAACTATGAACCCCGTTGAGTTCTTGATGCAATATTTCTTGAGTGGTCGATATGAGATCGAGAGCTGCCACGTAATCAGGAGTCGAGAGCAATAGTTGTATCATCGGTTGACTCTGATGCACAGTTGCCATCAGTTTCAATTTTTCCTGGACCAAGGTTCGGTTAGAACGCGCTCTTTCCAAACTGTAACACGAATCATTGGCCGAATTAACAAAAATGTACTCTTGCTATTTGATAATAAAAATTAGATGGTCCGATGTAAACTTCACAATCGTGTCCTACTGATTTATACTGACCGTAGAACCTCGAGAGAATCAATGACAAGATTCTTATCGATTTCGTGGATATTCTTCCTGAGAGCTTTCAAAACGGTGATCGTTTGCGTCAGCTGTTCCATCAAGGCATCGTGGGACGTCATTGCGTAAAAGAATGCTTGGGATTTCGAAGCCACCTGCTCGGCTATCCGAACTTCCACGATGTCCAAGTAGTGACTTAGCTGTTATCGACGATTAAGTGCAACGTCATTTTGAAAATCGAGTCAAAGGTATTCGTAAAAGATAATAGAACCGGTCATACGAGGACTAGTTCGCGCAAACTGTGATCTAGGCAATGATGATAAAGTTGGTAGCTCTCAAAGCGTCTCGATGACTCACCTTTTCCTGCATCAACTTCACGTGCACCACAACTTTGCTACCCACATTGAGTAGTCCCTCCTTCGTGAAGGGAAAAACAGTCTCAAAGTTGTCCCGGCGTGAGAGATCAAGATTTTGGCTCAAAAAGATTTTTGGTATACTGGAGAGATCGAACTGCGACGAGCGCTCAATCGCACCCTTTGATTTTCGTAGATTCGAAAAGGTTTGCGACGATTCGTTGGGCGAGCTAGGCCTGTTCGCGTTCATACGCGCATGTTTCCGGTATCTCTGCAAAAATACAAAATTCATACAATAATGATTTCGACTGGTACTTGCACGGGACCCGTTTGTTTAATGTAAAATAGCTGAACTAGAAAATATCTGTAACAATGGACGAACCTGTAGATATGTAGGAACATGCGAATGATACGTTCTGTATTTAATTGATTGGAATTATTAAACGATTTATAAATGCTTCATCATTTTATAGATTACCAATGTCAATAACCTGTATATGAAATAGTAAATATTTGAAAAAACGAAATAAAAACCTGAATCGTGGAAAATAAAAAAATTCATTTAAAAGAATGTCTAACGAATTTTGAAAATACTACAAAACGGAAAAGTAAACAAAGTATTTTTAATGGTTGAAACTCTTTGAGATAAATGTGAGCATAGGCGAGTAATTTTCACTCGACATTCTACACCGTGCGTTATCGTTCACCTTACTTCGTAATTACTTTGTCGCGCTTATCGCTTCTCTTATCTAACTGTAATATGAGAATTCAGCAATAGTACAAGAACTGACAACAGCACGGTATAAAAACGAATAGAAACTCTGATGTTATTCAAGACTCAATGACCTGTAAAAATGATCAACAGGTCATCACTCACTCTTGCAATCTTCTTCATGTAAGACTCAAAGTGCTGGCTGGTAACTTCAGGAAGATAAGGACTCTTGGGAATTTCGACTTTTTCCACAAACGCATCGCCCCACATCTTTGTGAGGAAATTGCTCTGCTTGCCGCGATTCGGATCATTGAGTACAGCTGGCAAGTTTTGGGAAGACGAGTAAACTGTCCAAGCTGGCAAGCCGTCCGGCGCCTGGCCGTTGCTCTTGCCCTGCTGCCGCTGCTGCATTGTCGCGTGTTTGGCTGCGTGAGTTACATAATCTTTGTCCGATACTCCTTCCAGAGGAAGACTCGAGCAAACTCCATTGTAACCGTAACGGCATACGAATGAACCACCCTCCCTCGAGCAATGTTGCTCCCGCAAATGCCTGGAAACCCATTTGCTCTGAAGTGTCGTTTAGTTAAAACGGAACACATTTGCCAATTTCTTGATGAGACATAGGTGGTGGACTAAGTAAAAATCAACAACCACTACCGCACCCTAATGTACAGGGTGACAAAGCAAAAAATTGAAACAGGATCAAAATTAATAGCAATAATAGCTCGCTGTGCATCTGGTAATCACCAGACAGTTGTGAGTGACCATTCGGTCAAGCGTTAACCTATTTCCTTTGCATTAAACATATGTCACAGTTAGAAACGGCGCGTTCTCTGAAAATCCAAAATTGGCGTGTAAGTTCCATAACAATTGAAAACCAGTCGATTTCTTGAGCATAAAAAACAAAACGGATCGCACCCACTTCGATTTTGTTACGCGGAGAAGTGACCGAAAAAAATCTGGAGTCTGCGGGCCACGATCTTTGGTTCGAGTAATTGGATGAGCGATCATCGGGGCACTGCTCGTGTCGGAGGAGAAAAATTGTCTACGAGTTGCTACGCGGTGGGGATTAAGACGTAACCAACCTGACGAACTCTTGAATTCGCTTGAAGTTGAGGTTAACACAATACTCGCAGGTGAGAAAGGTCGTCAACGGTTCTGGTGCTTTGACAATTTTCGCCATCGTCCGAGACATTCGTGTTGCGGCAAAACCTTTTCTCAGCTCACCATCCCAGTGGATATGAGCGCGAGAATTCCATATTTCATTATTGACAAGAGATAAAGGCTACGCAATTAATTTCCAATAGCTTTATTATTCCATCGATAACGACCGACAAATTATCGTTATACTCGACTATGATGCGTGGCCATAAGTGACTAGCAGTGTGCACGAGACACGAGTACAACGCGACTCACTTATCTCGTTCGCCTCCATACTGCGCGTGCCGCGTTACAGTTTACAACACACACATCGCACGCGACCCGCTCCCCTCGTGACACATTATGCACTAACCCCTCCCTGCGGAGATCGACAACCTCAAGATACATACTCCCGGCAGGTGGATCGAATGTTCATCCAACCCACCTTCTTTCCACCCTCGTAAAATTTACTGCTTTAATACATTCCTCGGAATTTTTGAAATCCGTGATTTTTCGAATATCATCACGAGTGTTATCAGGCGAGCCCGGTCAACTCAGAACAAAGTTTATGTATATTTTAAATAATCTACAAAGTGGCGACATAACCTCATATTTTCCTAATAGGCGTAGAATTGAAGTCACAGTATACGAAATTTATGCCTAGTTTTTTCGCCGCTTTATCGCTTCGATCATCCGGGCTCTATCGCTATAGGGAAAGGCTAGATTGTTTTACGGTATTTTCGAATAGAGCTTTTATTCATTATCCACATTCAATTTTACCGCGAGTTAAACTCCAAAAGTCGAAATGGTTGAAAACATTGTCCTGTATCTATGCCTTGTGGACTTCGCGCCTGCGCAGTAAGAATATTGTAAACTAACTACTAGCGCTGCGGGGTGAGGTAGAACTAAACATAGCGGTTATCGAAGTGTAGCATTTTTATACACAGTAGGGGTTAGCAGGTGCTGGCTTCCTGATCTGTATATAAGATTGTCGTCTTGATTCACAGTTTTTTTCATACGCTCTTCTCTGAAGAGTTTGTAGCAACAAATTGTTGTTTTTTTTTCCTTTTAGTCGTACAGCCGCAAATTCAAAATAATTTCAGAAAAATATAAAACTCGGGAACGAGAATGGGTCTGTTGACAGATCCAAGAGCCTCGAACGTGAAGATGATAAAATTTGTTCTGCAATGGGAAAAGTCACTTTGCTTTTTGATGTACATCAGTGGTGTAGTGTGGATGGGTCTCTTGGCTCTTCCGATGTTCAACGACAGTAAATATCTTTCCTGTCTCGCCTGTCAATATCGATATTTTTTCGTCTATCATCAATGTTCCGAATGTCATTTTGCAGATTCGTATTTTTCTGAAAACGCTCTACTTCCTGGCCTGGTAACCAAAGATAGCAATATAGAACATTCAGCGTCGCGCTATTATCGAGATCTCACAGAAGAGATGAAAAGGTATCCTGATGGGATGCCTTATGCCTGGCTATTGGCTAAACTCAATCAACTTCATCTTGATGTTTACACTCACAATTTTACTTTGAACTATCCGTTCCGTAAGAGACAGGTATACCACTTTGTCCACCGTAGAAAAAATCTTTGCAGAAACGATCCAAGACTGTGATGTGAATTCCCATTTTTTTGTTAATTAGCAACTTTATTGATAAATTTTATATCGGTGTATTACAGTTTACCGGGCAAAATGTTTATGGTATAGTAAGGGCTCCGAGAGCGGCAAGTACAGAAGCGATCGTGGTCAGTGTACCTTACCGAGCCGTAAACAGTGTTCATCCCACAACAACGCCATCCATCGCTCTGCTTCTCGCGTTTGCCCAATATTGCCGCAGTATGTTATGTCACTTTTAAAACTATTAATCCTAACAAGAATTATTGTTTATATATGTTGTGATTTTATGACGATACGTAGGGCATTGATAGCAAACACATCATTAAGTATCAAAGAGTCAGCCATGAAGCACTCACATAGAATTTGTGTTTCGCAGGACAAAAGTATTGGGCAAAAGACATAATATTTCTGATAACGGAACATGAGCAATTGGGAATGCAAGCATGGTTGGATGCGTATCATGGTGTGGTGAGCGGCCAGGAGGATGTACTCTTGGCGGGCGATTTGGCAGGTAGAGCTGGATCAATTCAAGCAGCTATAAACTTGGAAATTCATACGATGAAAGTAGGATCTATTGATGTCAAGGTAAAAGTCGAAATATAGAAATTCAATTATGTAAAGAAGTAATCTCAACAGATGACTCGATTCACCGGGCTGTAAGGTCGAATATACACGATTCAGGTCAAATCATAATGGATCTATTTGTTACATGACATGCGAATGCAGGTGGAGGGATTAAACGGTCAGTTGCCAAACTTGGACCTGTTCAACCTCGCGGAGAACATGATTAACAAAGAGGAAATACCAAGATCCTTCCAGCGACGTTTCGACGTTAATTACAAGGATAAGGTTAAGGAATGGTGGTACCAACTAAACACTCTGATGACAATGATAGTTACTCAGGCAGCTGGTGTACCCACGGGCAATCACGGCCTTTTCCACAGGTCAGTAAAACCACGAACATTCTGCTTATTCTTGATGACCAATTTGAACACCTACGTCTCCCATTGATACAGGTTCGGCATAGAGGCCATAACTCTGGAGGGATTCGAGAAGACGACCCGTGGCGGCGCGTCTAACTTTTCCCAAGTTGGCCGCGTTGTCGAGAGCATCGTGCGATCCCTCAACAATCTGTTGGAGCGCTTTCATCAGTCGTTCTTTTTCTATCTCTTGCCATCTACCGATCGATACATATCGATAGGTAAATGAAAATTCGTAATTAGTGAAAGATTGCATGTCGACTGGGTTGTCGGGAAGTCGTTTCTCAGGGTGGAAAATACCATAGTCTATTGGAAAAAACACCTTAATCTATTTGCAAAGCAATTAATGTAGCCTATAACAAAATTTAGAATCCGTTACATGAAACTATTCGTCAAATGTTCTTTTTCTCCAATGCACTCTGCATCAAAAAATAAAATCGTCTGTTAAGTCTACTAAGAATACTGGAGAATTGGTCAATACATTTTTCAATCGCGACTAAATAATTACATACATTTACCCTGACAAATCTCCATAAATTTAACGTGTACATTTTGTCTAAATAACAGGACTCTACATGCCCTGTCTGGTATTGATAATCGGCAGTCTCTTCATCAAGGCTTTTTCCATGTGGCTTAAGTTACAAGATCCGGCAACTACGAAATCCAAGGACAAAGAGCCAAGTTCGGACGATAAAAACGACGTACGAAAGATTTTCGCGAACATCAGTCCAGATAAGGAAATTCTATGAAATAATTACCGTCCGAAAATTTCAGGTTGAGGAATTCGACGTGGGTGGTATAGCTTCAGAAGTTCTATGGAATCACTTGTTCGGCGTCGCAGTAATGTCCGCGCCCAAATTGTTCACTCACGTTGGTACAGAATTGTTTCAATTGCCGACTCAGGATTCCATCTACTGGGGTTTCGCAGCAACGAGTATTCTCACTCTAGGATGGTTTCTCACATGCAAAAGGTGAACATTTCCACAAGTTTCTATGAATTATTTTAAGAAGAGAGTGACCGAGACCTCTAAATCGAAAACTCATTGCGTGAAACTTCTGATTGCAGAACATCAAGGTACAACAGTGTCGCGCTAGTGTGCGTTATCGCTCTGGTCGAGTTAGCCACGACTCTCATGTGCATAGCGATGCATAATTGTTCTCTGGCCCTCATCATAGGCGTGATATACGTGCCGATAGTTCTTCACGTAGCCCCGAAGCAACTAACGGTTTCGAAGTATCGTTGTCTTCTCAGCTTTGCATGGACACTGCTTCACCCTTTCATGCTGACCTCGTTAATCGTTATGGGATGCACTTACGTGAATTACTCTGAGGAGAAGTTCGCATCGATAATGAACCGGGGTCTCGAGGCGACAAAGACTTCGCTCGTGTTCAGCATAATCGATTCAATGATTTACGGAAATTGGCTCTATAACGTCACCGTTGCGGTATTGTTTCCTATATGGCTGTTGCTCGCTAACGTTATTGCCAACGAAACAACCGCGGTTGCTCCACTTTAATACTGTGATCGACGTATACGTCGAACGAACTTTCATCTCCGAGCAGGTTGACGAACACACGCTTTCGCGTGTGAGTAAAAATGTACATAATTCCAATGAATGATATTTACTTGTTCAACCCGATCGTAACGCGTAAGGAAGCTGAAGTGGATCTTCGCTTCGTTTTAATGTTCGTTGGATACTCGACGAAGCCCAGTTCCATGCCGAACAATCTCCGATTTGGTAATTGTCGCACGTTGAGTCCCTATTTGTTTGGGTTCTCGTTGCAAGTGCAGGGTCCCTTCTCCAGGCAGTGCGGACAATTTTCACGAACTAAATGATTCAAACGTAGCCTGATGCATTTTATTCATGACTCGTATCGTCAGCAAATAAATAGACTCTGTTTCAACTCCCACGTTTTAATCGTAAACGTCCCTCCGACGATTTAACATCAGGACGATCCACGATCGAATTGTTCATGATAGGCTGATTGTCGCCGAAGAATATTAGCGTGCAGTGCAACCCAACGGTGCCACAAAGTGGAAACGTTTAGCGTATTTTTCATTCTTACCAGTAGATAATACAAAACGAATCCAAAGGCATCACTCGTATTCGCGACGTTTAGCCAAACGGATTACGCACTGTGCTCTTAAGAGTAAGAATAATTATTGGCGTTTCGATTTAAGTTCCACTTTGTAAGTTTCACATTTAAGATGCTCAATTTCGTAGTACGGAGCGACATTAGTGAACACAAGATTTCATGAGCGGCGTTAGCTAATGTTTGGATGGATAGCTGCTCAGTCTTAGCTTGCACTCGTACATTCGCTAATTTTCCAGCCTCGTAAGCTGCGCGGTGAAAATACAAGTGTAAGGTGGAAGGTAAAATAACATAATCATGAAAATCTTCAAGAACGTTTCGAGGACCATAAAAACGTTCTACCAAAAAGCAATACGCGCGTCAAATTATTTCATATCGCTTCACGCTCGAGTGAAAATCATTCCGATCAGTAGATAAGAGTAGTAAATATATGTAACGGCGATGAATTGTCTGTGTAACGTTTAATGCCGAAGATGATCAATACGTACTCAATTTTGTATACCGGTAGTACAATACTAGTCGATCGTGCGGACGAATCGATATTTTCAGTATTTCACGAGCCCTGATGAATAAAACCCTGTTCTTTTACATTTTCATCGCTTCATGTCTCAACAGATCCTGCGTGAATCTGGTAAATTCTTAGCATATGAGATCTATACAAATGCTCGGACATTCTCTTGTATTTGCGAAAAGCGTGAACAGTGTCGTAGCCACCTCGCGAACGGTGAGAACTTCTTCAACGTTTTGTCTTTTGCAATTCCCAATGCCAGCCTTCGTATAACCTGTGCGATCAGCCGGGAACAAGAAAGAAAATAAAACGGTTCTAATGTTAAGTTAAAAATAATAAATCAATTGTGAATAAAATAAAATTTGCTAGAATTGTGGTAGAATTAGATGGACCTATAGTTATTTTGTACTAAAATTAATTTTTTTTAATCCAGTACTTCTATGAACAGTAAACGTAATTAAATTAAAATTCGTTTTTGAGTTTAAATGCGTTTTTATTACTAAACAATAGTTCGTACCGAACGAAACAAGTACTTTGACCCAACATTTTTTGCGCTAGGAAAAACTAGGTGTAATGAAAACCTTCAAATAGAAGTACATGTTACTTATTGACTGTAAGTTGCGGACATTATATGAAATTATTTATCCCCGAAATATTGCAAATACAGTAACGCAAGACTCGAGCTGAAATTGAAATTCCTCACGGATAGAAAATCTAAACGTGTTTTTTTTTTGCAACGATATCGATAAGAAGTTTAACCACGCTTGGGTAATGATAAAACTTTGATAACGGTTTTCTATCGCGTTCGAAAAGCGTTCGAGTCCATAAAATGTAGCGACAGTTCATCCGATCAAGAGCGATGGCTGCATCTTGTATCCATTTTTTCTTCTTATCGTATGAACGTTTGATTTTTCATAATTATTTCGCAGTTCGAACAGCCTTTCCAATTGAATGTATTTCTGAAATAATGATCGCGATTAAAAAATGAAATCAAAGAATCCGTTTTGCGTGTGAACGTTGTTGAAATAATTGCGCAGCGAAAAAAAATGATAAGAAATCTTGTGAATTTTGTATGGATATTGAATATGTAATACGTTTTGAAAAATCTCATCAATCGTTCGGCGTCTCTTTTATGGGCCCAAAATTTTTGTTTATTATAACAAATACACTGTAATTTCGTAGAGAAAAATCGTGTCGTCTAAGGGATACGAAATTTTATGGCAACGGTGTAAACCGTTGAGTGATCCGACGATTTACAGCACTATCGGGTTTGTTCGGTCGCACGAGATTTTCCCTACGAGAGTTTAAAATTATGAAATACCGTCGGAGCATTCGCGTCGAAAAACATTTTTAACCGGAGATTTTACGTTTGAACTACGTTACTCGTGTGTTGTTACATTTTACATTTTTATTCGAGGACTGATTAACCAAATAAATTTGTAATTGAAGCGTTGCAAATTTCAGTGACTTTGGCGAAAGCATTTATTTCTTGTATAAGTAAATTTAATTAAAGGGATGAGAGTACAAACGTGCGAAGATTAATCATGTGGCATAGATATTTTTTTTCAGCGCTGGGGGTATTGCGTGGTTGTTGAAGACTCGGAACACACATTCGTATGATCCGGAGAGTGTATCACGTGTTTGATAACCCGCGCGACCTTCCCGCAACGCGTTGCGCCATAGGAGGCATAGAGATAGCAATAATATTGAAGACTGACAATAATAGAGTGGCTATAACGTTTCGTGCTCCTAGCGAGCACAATGATATTGCTGCGTCAAATCGTTTCGAAGTCCCATTGAGCAATCCGCCATCATTCAGCTTCATCACCAAGAACGGCAAGTAAACTTCAATTGAAACGTAATTACGTTGAATTAAGTGAGATCTGGTATCGTAGATCTGGCATCGTAGATCTGGTATCGTAGATCTGGTATCGTAGATATGTTTTATTTTTTTACTTTTATTATCGGCCAAAATATATATTTTTATTTCAATTAATATTTCTTTAGGGATTAATAGAACAAATTAATATATATTGGATTCAACAAATATCAATTATACGACGAGTTATACAAGTTCAAATGTTCATGTGAATTTATCGTGAACATCGAAACGAACAAAAATAATTCTCTGCTACTTAAAACTTCAACAGGCTTTTCTTCGCTTTTAACCAAAAAAAAAAAAAACCACACATTCGTCAGTTTCATCTTGAAAACAAACTTAGCAATTTTTCATCGCTGAATATTTCGTGCTTCGGTGCGAGAAAAAGCGTTTTGACTGGGGATCAATTTTTGGAATTTTTTTTCTCTCGATCAACTCAGTCCTCGTTCATCAACTGACGATTAATCAACTGTCCAACGAATTCGTTACCAAAAATATTTATCAATGACTTTTTTAGGCCAACCTTGGAAACGCAGTGAAAAGTATAATACGCTGTTAAACGCGCGATCTCGCAGGCTTAAACTAGCAAGGAACGCAACGGACGAGCGTAGTGTTTACAAGCACGTGGAATCGGCAGCGCCTATCGCGTACGTAAAAACATTCAGTTGTGGACACGAGTGTACTCTCGCGGCATCGGGATCGCGATGGGGGCTGGGGACATTCCGTTCCATCTGATTGTACTTCGGATGCAGTGTACTTTGTGCTTCGACAACCGATAGATCGTGCTAGTTTGAAGCGAAGCGTTTCGTCTCGTTGAGAGAAAAGTTTTGAAGACGAAATACGTATCAATATCAAACGATTCGTTTCTTTCGAAGTAAGAGCTAACCTCAAGCGATTTTTTTCGATCGTAAGCGAAACGCGAGCGAGATAAATTTTCTCTTGACAATATTCGACCGCGGAGAAAATTATTGAGAGAGCGAGAGAGAGAATTGCGAGTTTCATCGTTGGTATAGCCTACTTTAAAGTTTTCAGTAAAAATCGTAAGCACCCTCGATTACTGCCGCATCGTGCTCTTATCAGTTCATCATTTTTAATCTCTAACGAGAACGAAACTAGGGAGACTCGATTTGACATATCAGCGTATTTATATGTGTCGTGTGTCACGCGTAATGTCTGCGCGGATTCTTGTCCCGAGTTGGCGACACGAAATTGCCACTCGGAGGTATATACTTGAAAATTAACGCTGATTTCAAAGGATATTCGTGTTATTGTTGAATGAGACGGATTTTTCGTTACGAAATACAATGCGAAAATAGCTTCATTGTTCATCGATGCAAGCTCCCTATTAAAGACGAAAGTTTTTTTTTAAATAACATTTTAAAACGACGAAATGTATTGTAATTAATTCAATTAATTCAATCACAAACCCTAACAAGTTTTTTTTAATCATTTAATCAATTTCGAATCTGGTCCATGGTAAATTGTGAAATGTTTGAGAAACTTTATCTATTTATTATCTATTTACGATTGTACGTAGAACCTTTATTTACAATATCATCCATACCGATTTCCATACTTGTCAGCTCAGGAATAACGGAATATGGAGAATATAAAAATGAATGGATTTACAAAGCAAATGAGCAACGGAGTGAGTGAAACGAGTGACGCGAATGGATTCATTCCTCGGCATATTAAAGAATACCATACCCTCGTTTTCTACATCAATGGACAGGAGGTGGGTGTACAAAACTTGCGATCGATCTCTTCATATTAACAAAAATGATAAAATTCTTTTTAATCATACTTAGATATTAAACAAATTAATATTTTTTTAAATTAAGTATTCACATTTTCTTTTCAAATTTTGTATACGTCGTCGCTGACATTGTCACGATTAAAAAATAATGTCGATCCCAGCAGTACTCTTCCCGCGATTAATATTCGTCTTTCAATCAATAAAATTCAGGTATCGGACTCCGCTGTGGATCCCGAATGGACTCTGCTCTATTATCTTCGCAATAAATGTATCCTTTTTCGTCGAAGTAAAAATACCGAGGGGTGCGATGTTTCGAACGATCTTTTTTTTCTTTCGCTAATTCACCTTAACTCCTGACGAAACAGTGGGGTTATGTGGAACAAAATTGGGCTGTGCAGAGGGCGGTTGTGGCGCTTGCACCGTCATGGTATCACGAATCGATCGACAAACCGGAAAAATTATGTATCCTTTTTTAATAATTTCTATTTTTTTGCTATTTTTATTTATCATATTTATATTTTTAAATTTAATTTTTAATTTGTATTATTACAAAAGAACGATTTTTTAAAATAATGGTTTTTTATTCGTAATAAAAAACAATTTATTATATATTAATTAATATTATTGAATGTTGATATTTATTAAATATTTATTGTAAAAACAAATTTCAATTGCATTCGGACGATTGAAGCTTTGACCTCGCGAATACTTTCGCGCAGACGAATTTTCATACGATTTTTCTGAGCACAAAAAAAACATCGAAGTCATTTGGCTGTCAACGCGTGTCTCGCTCCATTGTGCAGCCTTCACGGAATGGCAGTGACAACGGTTGAGGGAATTGGCAGTACGAGAACGAAATTGCATCCGGTGCAGGAGAGAATAGCGAAAGCTCATGGCTCGCAGTGTGGCTTTTGTACCCCCGGAATCGTGATGTCCATGTACGCTCTGTTACGTTCCATACCTAAGCCCACCATGGAGAATCTCGAAATTGCGTTTCAAGGTGCACTCTTCTCTCTTTTTCCACGCACTTTTTTCAAATGAAAATTATGTTTTTTTTTTATAAGAAAAAAACCGCCGACTTATCGACGCCGGTTTCTTGCAGTTTCCCTGTGCCTCCGTCAAATTCACATAAATTATAAATTGTTGTTTGGGTTGATCGAAAAAAAATCGATTTTAATGAACGAATCGAACGAATCGAAAATTTTAGGTAATCTGTGCCGATGCACCGGATACAGACCAATAATAGAGGGCTTCAAAACATTCACCGAAGATTGGGAGATTGCCCAATTGAGGGCGAAAACGAACGGCGAGAGCAGGAATGATTCGAGAACCTGTTCGCTCGGTGACGCCTGCTGCAAAAAAGCTTTCACCTCGGAACCCACAGAAATCTTTAATTCGAAGGAATTTCGTCCCTACGATCCAACGCAAGAAGCTATATTCCCACCGAAGATAAAAGTGAGTTAGTTTTTATTTTGGAAGCTCGGAAGATAAAACTGAGACTTTTCGAATCGAAGTAACTGACCTCCAAATGCCAGATAAATAGAGAGAAAAAATAAGGAACAATTTCGAAAAAATAGCTTCTGAATATAATTATAAAAAATATAATATTTAATAGCACGTAAAGTGAAAAATTAGAAATACATATATAATAATTTAAAAACTATATATTCGCAATTAATATGATTATGAAAAATACAATGATTAATTTTTAATTGCATATCTAATGAAAAATCGTGAATGCAAATCTAATAACGATTAATAAATTATGCATTCACAGCTGTCGTCTGAGCTCGACGAGCAGTATCTGGTGATCAAAGGAAAGGAGGTCACTTGGTATAGACCAACTACGCTCGAACAGGTTTTGCTTATTAAGCAAAATTATCCGAACGCAAAAATAATAGTCGGCAACACCGAAGTAGGTGCGTGCACGCGACTTTGCAATTCATGAAGAAAAAAGGTTTTGATTTTTCCGTATCGTGCACTATCCGTCGAAGACCGATATCTCCGGTCGTTGACCGTTACGGTTTCGGTAAAATCGCACTAACCCCAAGGGAATCCAACAGCAAAAATACTTCCTCGTTATTTTTCAAAATCGTCGCGTTACAATAATTAAAACTCGATGACAATCAATGTTACAGGGGTCGAAGTGAAGTTCAAGCACTTCACCTATCCGGTTCTAATAAACCCGATGCAAATTGAGGAAATGCGTACCATAACGAAAACAAAAGACGGTATGCGCTTCGGAGCCAGTGTTACTTTGATCGAAATGGAGGAAGCTCTCAGGGAACGAATGAAGCTCGAACCTGGTAAATAAAAACGTGCGAATTTGGCATCTGGGATACGACGAATTAGCAATACTTTCGAATGTCTTTCGTCACAGAATACCGAACGAGAATTTTCGCTGAGGTCGCGGGTATGATGCACTGGTTCGCCGGCAAGCAAATTAGAAACGTGGCGGTGAGCATGAAAAATCCTTTTCATTTTTAATAAAAATTCGTTTTCAACAAACAGGAGTAATTATTTGCTTTCGAATAATGACATAATTACTGACAAATTATAGAATAATTTGTCATCATTGAAACGAAAAACACGAATTATTAAAAAACTAATAATGATAATTCGTAAATAGTTAAAAATGTATACAAAAATATTAAAGTTACATTAAATAATCAATCATTTCACGAAATCTTCAGCTACAATTATTGCAGATTTCATTTTAGAACGCTAATCAAGAATTCGTGTATTGCCAGGCGATCGGGGGGAACATAATGACCGGAAGTCCAATATCGGATCAAGTGCCGGTACTGATGGCGGCTGATGCCAAATTGACCGTTTCGAGTCACACTCGAGACTCGAGAACCATCCCACTCGATCATACATTCTTCGTGGGTTACCGTCGGAACGTCGTACTCCCGGACGAGGTATTGGTCTTCGTGGATATTCCATATTCCAAATCTTCGCAGTACTTTGTGGCTTACAAACAAGCCAAGAGAAGAGACGATGACATAGCGATCGTCAATATGGCGTTGAACGTGACTTTCAAGCCCTGCACGAACGAGATCATTGAAGCTCGTTTGGCTTACGGAGGAATGGCACCGACAACAAAATTGGCCGTTGATACTTGTCGCGGTATGATTGGAAAGTACGTTTGATCATTATGGCATCGGGGACAGAGTAAATCGAATGTCTAACAGTCTGTTTGACAAGAGTTTGTACGATGAAATTGAAAAACGATTTTGGATAAAGGATTTTTGTTTGTTTCAGGAATTGGGACAGTGAAATGTTGGAATCGACGTACGAGTCGCTGATACAAGAATTTCCCTTGCCTGACGGTGTTCCAGGTGGGCAAGTTCATTATCGTCGCTCTCTAACCCTGAGGTATCTTTTATCGTCGCTCTCTAACCTTGAGCTATCCATACGTAGAAGTTCCCATTAAATAACAACGAATAATTTGAATAAAAAAGCGTATAATTAGTTTTCCATCTATAGAGACATTTTATAACAGGACAAGTGTGGGAATAGGCCTGCCGAATATAAGTTCCAGATTGCTAGCACTTAACGGCATTGCCAGATTTTCATTTCCTGATGATCTATGTTGTAATTATTTCACTGGACAGATGTTTTTCATTCGTGTTGGATACTTTCGTTGAAACTGAGTCTTAAACTTGAACGTCTGCAATGTAGAGCTCTAATCTTCCGTTACTGGGTTGATGAACGAACTGATTATAATATGCCTTTCGCAGCTTGTTCTTCAAGGGATTCATCGAAATAACGAAACAAATGCAGCGAGACTCACCAGGACTGCAACCACTCCCTCGTGAATTGCTTTCGGCTTCGGAGTGCTTTCATTACGTTCCACCGAAAAGCTCGCAATATTATCAAGTGGTACGTTAGAAATATAACCCATCCACAACTTTTTGTCGATGAGTTATGTAAAGAGCTGCCTATACTAATTGGGATGAAACTCAAAAGCCACAAAAAACAGCAAACATTTTTATTTACAAGTTATTAAAAAAAAATCTATATCAAGGAAATCATCGCATGAATAACACTTGTTTGATTGTAGGCTCCGAAAGACCAAGATCCTGATGACTTGATAGGAAGGCCGATTATCCACACCAGCGCTTATAAACAGGCAACCGGTGAAGCAGTTTACTGCGACGATATTCCCCAGATCGCTGGTGAACTGTACATGGCTCTTGTGTTGTCGACAAAAGCTCACGCCAACATCCTAAGCATCGATGCTTCGAAAGCGCTAGCTCTCGATGGTGTCGTTGCTTTTTTTAGTGCCGAGGACATTCCCGAGCACGAGAGATGGGTCGGTGCCGTTATGCACGACGAGGAAGTTTTCGTTTCGAAGAAGGTATGTCGACAGTGTTCACCGGGAAGAACAATCAATGCCGAGAAGGTTTCGTGATAAGGCAATCAATGCTTGTATGATTTCCAGGTGACTAGTCAAGGTCAGTCGATTGGAGCGATCGTGGCTGTTGATCAATCCACAGCGCAGAAAGCAGCGAGGATGGTGAAGGTCGAATACGAGGAGCTTCAGCCTATCATTGTTACCATTGAGGTAATCTGAAGCGAGTCCGGATAAAGAACAAACAGAATATCGTTGAATCAACTTCAATCAGTTCTATTCGAATAGAATATAATTAAGTAATTTGAATTGACACAGCGGTGTCGTTTGAAATCAAATGCGCCTCCTGAAAGGAGACTACTTTGGAATTTTTCATACAGAAACGGAAAGCTCTCTGAGCAAATAATTAAGCAGCTCTATTCGGGGCCCACAATAGAATCCGATCGTTTTAGGATGCCATAAAAGCGAACTCGTTCATCCCCGGTTCGCCACGTCGCATCGTCAATGGTGATGTCGAAAAAGGCTTTGCCGAGTCCGATCACATTCTCGAGAACGAAGTCCGAATGGGCGGGCAGGAACATTTTTACCTCGAGACTCACGCGTCCTTGGCGATCCCGAAGGAAGTCGACGAGTTGGAGGTTTATTCGTCGACGCAGCATCCCTCCGAAGTTCAGAAGCTCATATCCCACGTTCTTCACATACCGATAAACAGAATAAACGTTCGCGTCAAACGTCTCGGCGGAGGTTTCGGGGGCAAAGAGTCACGCGGGTCGTTGGTCGCTTTGCCGGTTTCGTTGGCAGCCTACAAGTACTGTACTATCAATTTAAAACAAAAATTGTTTATATCAATTTTCTGTAATCGATTTTATTTTCATTCTTCATCGGTTTATCTTAATCTTATCAACGCGACAATCTCATCTGTGTCATCAAGCTCGTCAATGATATAACGAGCGATTGATACGTTTGTTAAACAGATTGCGAAAACCGATACGTTGCATGCTAGATCGCGACGAAGACATGATGATAACCGGTGGCCGTCATCCGTTCATGTTCAAATATAAAGTCGGTTTCACAAAAGAGGGATTGCTCAAGGCCGTCAGGATTTATATCTACAACAATGCTGGTTGCTCCCTCGATTTGTCAGGCTCGGTTATGGAGAGAGCCATGTTTCATTTCCAAAACGCTTACAAAGTCCCGGTCGCTGATGTTCACGGTTACGGGTGCATCACCAACTTGCCGTCGAACACGGCTTTTCGGGGCTTCGGCGGGCCTCAAGGAATGTTCGCCGCTGAAAACATTATGTGGGACGTTGCGAATTATCTTGGAATCGAGGTTGCTAAGGTATACCACATTTTGGAACGCGATATGTTATTTCCTCAATCGGTGTAACATCGATTTGAATGGACGTTCAAAGTGCAAAATCGACTTTCGATTTGATTCTTCATTTCGAACGACCATTGTGCTCGTATTTTTTAATGTTTTGGAACAGTTTAAAATCAATACTCGGTCTCTAAAAAATATAATGACAGTTAGCGTCAAAATCTTTCAGCTATCAGAGCTAAACCTCTATTCGGAAGGTGATGTAACGCACTACAATCAGCCTCTCGAGAACTGTTCCTTAAGGCGCTGTTGGACAGAATGCAAATCGTCAGCGAACTACAACGAGAGATTAGCAGCGGTACAACGATACAACAGGTCAGTAAGGTCAATCGAACGCGGTCCAAACGTTCATCGAAACCACGAGCGACCGAGAGATTTTTCTTTCTTTTTTTCCCCCAGAGAGCAACGCTACAAGAAAAGGGGAATTGCAATTATACCGACGCAATTCGGTATAGCGTTCACAGCTTTGTTCCTTAATCAGGGCGGCGCTCTTGTTCACGTGTACACCGACGGTTCGGTACTCATAAGCCACGGTGGTACAGAAATGGGCCAAGGTCTGCACACGAAGATGATACAAGTGGCGAGCAGGATATTGAAGGCGAATCCCGACAAAATTCACATTTCTGAAACGGCCACTGACAAAGTACCTAACACGTCGGCAACCGCAGCGAGTGCCGGTTCTGATCTCAATGGAATGGCTCTTATGGTAATTCGCATTTATTTTTTCATTTCAAATTTGTGGTCGAAACTTTCATGTCACGCCAAATATTATCTTTCAATTAAATCAAACTTGCCACGAAATTATTGTATAACTAATTTAAGACTCTAGCAATATAAGCTTTAGTTGAATTCATATCTTCAACAAAATCATTATAATTAACTAATGCGATCCTTTTGTCATTTTTATTTTAATTGTAATCCAATCTTTAGCGACATTATTTTATTTAACTAATTTCATATTTTTATTATTTCAACTGAAATTTAAATCGAATCGGTCATTTCAGAATGCTTGCAATAAAATAATGAGACGCATACAGCACATTATCGATGCTAATCCTGAAGGTACTTGGGAGAATTGGGTCTCGAAGGCGTACTTTGAGAGAATTAGTCTCTCCGCTACTGGATTCTACAGAACGCCGGATATCGGATACTCATTCGAGACCAATTCCGGTCACCCTTTCAATTACTTCACATGTGGCGTAGCCTGCACCGAGGTCGAGATCGATTGTCTAACCGGAGATCATCAGGTATACCTCGATACGCTTTTTTCCATGAAATAATCCCCACTGACTAATCCGAATATTTGCTAAACAACATATTGTTCACCATTGGGCAGGTACTGCGAACCGACATTGTGATGGATTTGGGAAACAGCCTGAACCCAGCGATAGACATTGGCCAAATCGAAGGTGCTTTTATGCAAGGCTATGGACTTTTCACTCTCGAAGAACTTATTTACTCACCCACCGGAACTATGTACAGTCGAGGACCTGGAGCCTACAAGCTACCCGGCTTTGCTGATATACCGCAGGAATTCAATGTTTCGCTGCTCAAAAATGCTTCGAATCCACGCGCTGTATATTCGTCAAAGGTATCATATTTTATCCAATTTTTTCTCATTGCACGGTGTGACCAATCCCTGTAGGAATTTGGGGCCAATTATGAAAATATTGAAGAATGTTATTGGAAATTTACAAAACGTTCCCCCGAAGGCATATATTTTTACTAAAGCCCATCATGATAGAATTTTCTCTAACTTTCAACACAGTAGTGCTACAGGTTAAGAAAATCACAGAAATAAAGTTGTAATTTTTCTACCCTCAAGGCTGTCGGAGAACCCCCACTTTTCCTCGCGTCTTCCGCGTTCTTTGCCATTAAGGAGGCTATCAAAGCGGCCCGTCAAGATATGAATATCACCGGTCCCTTTAGGTTGGATTCTCCCGCAACGGTTGCTCGTATCCGTATGGCGTGCTCGGATAACTTGACTCGAAAGGTGAGAAACCTCCAGCTATGAATTGGATATCTGATCAACCTGTTTCTTTTCTCCGCAGTTCCCCGAACCAGATATAACAAAGTCCTGGAATATAGTTCCGTAACGATGCGGAGCTAAGAGAACGACACGGAAGATAAGACGACTGAGAGAGCATGACAATTGCTTTAAAAAAAATATATGAGTGAAGGTTTGCGATGCCACGTGCTCACACCACTAAAAGACAATTGTCGCTCCAACTTAATGTGAAATATATTCTTAGATATAAATATATACATGTACTTTGATTGTACAGTTATTGAGGAATGTTGACTTACATGCTATTGAAGTTTGCATTGTTGAAGGTCAACGATTTTTAAAATTTACTTATTTTATCTTTCTCATAAGCCTGCTTTGTTATTGCCTGATGTCAATAATTTTCAAAAAATACAGCGAACGTTTGAGCAAGTGAAAAGAATTCCCTTCCGTTGAATTTCAATGATGCAAACTTTTCTGTCAACTTACACTAATTAGGGCAAGGATCACACACTGCTGATGCCCGACTTCTCCACGGTATCCAATAAAGCCTGCAAGTTCGTTTCGAAGAGTTCGCACCTAATGGGCATTTCCAGGGAGTAAAAAGGATTTTTCAGGGCGTAATCGGCGTAGAGTTCGTAAACTCTTTTCGAGAGAATCTCCATGCCTGGCTGTGAAGGCTCCGCGACCAGCATGAATTTCACCCCGGTCAGGGTTTGGTAACAATAAAGTCTGAAGGTATCAGCCTCGAGAACTTCGATTCCTGAACAGCGAGGTTCTGGGCTCAGTTGACTCGCAATGGCAAACAATGGATAAAACATGGAGGCGAGAAATATCTTCTCGTTAGTAGTCATTTTGGCGCGACTGAATTTTAACGTCAGGGGATAACTTTTTGATTGCTCCAACATGTCAAGAACGTCCCTGCCATCCTCGAGTTCGCGTCCGACCACGGGATTGCCGTTGACGGCCGTTAGAACGTGACCAACTGGAAGAAGAGCACGGAAAATAGATCTTTTTCTGCAATTGCTGCTCTTTCTATGCCTACATCGTTATGAGAAACAAAAATGATTAAAAACTCCGACATCGCTCACCGTTGATTCCATCTCTCTGGCCAAACGCTACAACGATCTTTTTGTTTTCGTATGCCAATTTGATATCAAGGGGATATGTAAAGGTTTTCTCGTTTTCCACTTTGGGCACGTTGTGATCATGATTGAATATCAGACCACCGGATTTTGAGACAATGTAGACACCGTAAATGACCATTTCTCGTTGGCTCTTTAAGGTTAGGAAATACAATCGCTGTCACAGGAATCCACAGTGGACTGTTAGCTGGCGATTATTGTTCAACAGTAAGGGCAAGGGAAAAACTGAATATTTTGCATATCAAAGAGTTCACAGAAATGCGATGGCGCCACTGACCGTCTCGCGGTGCAGTTGTTCTTATATATGTATGTATTATGTTGTATGCACGGCATACAACGCTTTCATAAGATAACTAGCGCCATGAGTGGCAAAGTAGAATACTGAAAACTTCGTACAGTTCTCATAGAATAATTACCGAGATTACCGCTTACGTTACAATTTAATTTTGCAATGAAAAATAATTGATAGTGATTAGTAGTTGAATCGTAATATTTGGAAGTTAGAGTTTTAATTACGCCGACAGGAAAAGAATGGCCATTTAGACCTATTTAGACTAACCTGTAAACCATTGTGCATCGATCCAGTTATAACGTGATTAATTAAAAGCATAGTTTCCGGATCAAACCCTGAATTATTATTAATATTTCAATGAACCCATCATTTGATTCGCCTTGAACTCGCAATTTCTAGGGAAAAATGTCAAAAAAATATTCTAGAAACGTTTTTTGCATTTTCCCAGTCTAATTTTGGACTGTCGGCAAAAATTCGGGCATATTCGTAATCAGCGGAAAAATTCCGATCAAATACACCCTTTTAATACTTAAAAAATGGAAAAAAAAATTTTTTCGTTCTCCCAGGCCACTTTTCCGGAATCTCAAAAATCACGATATTTCAAAAGGTCGTAGGATGA
>JAPYZI010001017.1:0-55459 GCA_030523105.1 Ophioninae sp. A BG-2022a | reverse complement strand
CCATGCTATAATTTCAAAGTATATCTAGATTCTGATAAATCATCCAAGAATTTCATGTATTCGCATTGTTTTGCCTGTATAGTACACCTTTGCTTATATATATATATATATATATATACAAATGGAGTGTTGGTGCGAAGTGAAGCCGTAAGACGATTCATCGGACACTCACAACCCAAAGAGAATGCGGAATGGAAGAGAGAAGAGTCTCGAGAAGAGGAAGAGACCTGAGCGCCGAAGTGAAGAGGATGAGATAGACCTCCGGGTCTCGTATCCCTACAACACGGATACACACACGTATACAGGGTGGGATAAGAAAAATGACGTAGACGACGTTAAATTTGTATGAATTTATAAATTGTATCAATAAATATGTACATTTATTATTTATTAATAAATCATATCAGTAAATAATTATATTAGTTAACTAAAGTTAACTAATGTATTAATAAATTACAGCAATAAATAATTGCATCAATAAACGTTATATTATTTATTTTATCCAAATCACTGTTATGTATTGGCACCATTAATTTTTTATTTTTTATTTTTATATGCCTCGATATTTTTTAACTAAAAAAACTTGAAATATAAAATCAAATTTATGTGAATAAAAAATTACGAAGAAAATCATTTGAAAAATATTACCTAGTGAAAAAAAAACTAGGTATTAAAAAACTGAAATCTCTAAAAAGTTAAACTGAAAATATATCAAAATTAATAAAAGTACCAAAACGAAAAAAAAAAAAAAACGATAAATTGTTAAAGATACGGAGCGATGATTTGTATACCCCTTAATATAAGGTATCCAAAATTCGCACCTTTGGACACCACTTCTTCGGCCACCCTGTATATGTGTATATATTTATAAACAGCCCTGGAGAAGAGCCGTGATTACCCCGTGAGTGTACGCGTCACCGAGGCGTAGGTACTGGAACGTCGACTGTGCTCTCACTCGAGACTCAGCCAACCGTCAAGCCATTCATTAATGATGGAGAAGAACGAAGCGAGAGAGTCCATTCTTCGTTGGGTGTCTCTCTCCCTCTCTTCTCCCCCGCCCTTCTCTCTCTTTGCGCAATATCACCTCCAATACTCTTCGAGACCATATTCTCCGGCTCCATTATGTTCTAAAGAGCAGCCTCGTTGTCGCGGCCACTCGAGAGGAAATGATCGCGTGCGAGGTGTTATACCGTATCGTATCCACTGGTAACTCAACGCCGAACCTCGCCGAGTCGATTTTATAGGGAAATGCAATTATGGGAATTTTCTGGTAAATTGCCGGGTCAATGGGTCATGAACCATCAATTGGAAGTTAATGAGGAAGGCTATGGGAAAGATGGCAGGGTCATTGCCAGGAAATGGTGAGAAAGTTTGACAGATCAATTGTAAGATGGCGTATTGTCGTTGGATATCGATGAATCGTCATCAGGTTTAGGTTGGACCCATTGAAAATAAATTAATCATCATCGGATAAAGGTTTAACCCATTCAGCATTAACCTATCCAGAGGAACGCTGCTGCAGATCTGGTGCCATCTATCAAAACATCGACCAGCCTGATACAAGCTACCGTTAACGAGCTGTTCACCAGCTGATCCATTTCGTTCCACGTGATCCAAACCTGAGCCAATTTTGACCAAGCAATTGTAATATAACGCGTTATCATTGCGTGTGAATGAATCATCATTAGGTATAGGTTAAACTCACGCCGATCAACCGATTCAGAGGAACGCCAATTGGTGCCAGTCTAGTACCATCAATGGAGACATCCAAGCAGCCTTATGGGAACTGCTTCCCCGGTCATCTGAACCTGATAAACCCCAATGACGTAAAAGACAAAAGCTTCCATCAGGGATGCACGTGGAGGATTCGTGGGGCTTTCGAGTGTTGCATCGGGGCGAAAGAAAAAGAGCCATCGTGCAGACACGTACATCACCCTCTAGCAATTTGAAACGAGAACTACTCGAGGCCTGATAGCGCTGATCGTGCTGGATTAGGACAATGATGACACTCGAACGATGCTCACCTGCCTATGGCACCTCTTCTTTCAACCCCCTTCTCATACCCCTTCAGGATTGACGTTTTCATGGCTGCAGAACCGTGCATCAAACGCCCGCAACGTGCAGCTCACAATGACTGATAATGGAGAGTCTCGACTCGAGCGATTCATCCGATAGCACGTGGCAGTTTCAACAACGGTTTACAACCGATCGAAATCGGCTGGTTGGAAACGAATCGACTCATTGATACACCCTACCGGAAGCTTCCAGCCTCCAAGAACAGTTTTATTCGCAAACATCTGTTGATGGGTTTCAATGTATTTTTTTTCTGAAAGTGGACTAGAATGACTGGAAGCTTGATGTCGATGGCCCAGATCGATGTACCAATTTACAACTCCGCCAAGTACGTCGAGCGATATATACACCAGAGAAAGAGGGAGAGAGTGAGAGAAGTGTCCCCCGGAATCTACATTATTCGTTCATCATGATACTTTAGCATCGAATGTCGAGAGGTATCCAGGAGTGATAACGCGAGCTTGATATGCATTATTGTATCACGAGTGAATGTGGTACCTGGGTATATGTGTGGCATTGGTGCAACGCGCAACATAATACCTACTTGAAATCAGGCTTGCCGTATCGACAGATGCTTTCAATCGCTCGCCAATGACGTGTGTGTAACTACCGGCAACACAAATGGAAGGGGGCCGATGCAACTGCGCGCACAACAAAACCTATCGGAACATTGAGTTCGATCAACGGACCTGGCGTATCGCTTTCGGAGCTTCCGCAATGCCCTACCCCACTTCTATGCCCAAATACCTCTTGACAAACCCCAACCTGAGCATTCGTCATTTCGGAAGAGGGTTCGTGTCTGGTTCACTGAGGAATGATGTGTTAACACATTCCTCAGTATTCCTTGATTACTTGGTCTAGACCAATAAATCAGAACAAAATTCAAGAAACGGAAAAAGTTGGAGAAATATATGGGAAAAAAGATCAGAAAAAAAATCAAGGAACAGTGAGAACGTTTTAACTGTGCTGTAAAAACTATGGCTGAAGGTTTAATAGAAACTAGCAATTTCGTTCAGTACGAGCAGCACCAAAATGTGATCCCTTTGGATTGCTAGATTTCTAAGAAACATCAAGAATGCCTGATTGATGAAAAATGATCCCTCCTGAAGTGGCAGTAATGATTCCTGATGGCCCCAAATAGCTTTGATGAAGGATTTCTGTTCGATGAGTCTTCAGCCATTTGATCGGACATCGAGAAGGTCGTATAATGGTTTTTGATTGCTCCGAGTGAACTAAAATCAAGAATTCTCGATTCAAAACTTCATACAGAGTGGAATGAAAAAACCTAATAGATGATCCAATGGCGCTTGACTACTTCGAGTGATCGATTGATGATTATTGATGTCTTCAAGAGACAGGTGACTCCGAACGTTACTAATCAACAATACCTGACCATTGAGAGTTTCACAGTTCGATTGGAAATCAAAACCTGCTATCTGGTGCAACGCACAGTACTGGAAGGTCATTTGACGATCCTTGATTACTCTTGCTGATTTAAAATCCATAATCCTTTGTCGCATCATCTCCCACTATTAGATTATACACCAGAACCCCTACAATTTGGCATCCAAAGAACAGAAAAGTCTCCAATGATCTTTAATGACTCTGCCAGGTCCAAAATCTAGTATTCTTGTTTCTCAAGTCCTCCACCGTTACCCGGTCTCCCAGAACTTGGTCCCTGTAGAAAATAGCTGAAGAGTGTGTTTGGCCAGCTTGGTTGTTACGACTTGTGACTCGATTTTGGCGAACACTCGTGCGCACTGTAAAACAATGCGACCTATATGAAGTCTGGCGTTCTCCTCCCTTTCTTAATTTCCATCTCCGTCTCGGCCTCCATCGCATGAGGCTGCCCATGTCGGACGGGGGCTATTTCTGAATCTTTAGTCGGTTTACAAGTAGCCGGGTCACGGGGCATCCCATAAAGAATCATGACTTACATTGCTGCTATGTGGGAGCTAGCTGGGTCTCCACCAATGTGAAACGGACGAGGAGAAGAGGGCCCAGAGCATGCTCACCAACGAGCCAAAGTTGGCCATCTATCTGCCACGTATTGCGTGGCATACCACCCCAACCCGTACCCAGACTCTCGTAAGAGCCACATGCCTTCATCCTCAACTTCTTACCAGTTCTGTTTCGTACATAAAGTCCCTCGTCGCCTGCTTTTTTCACTGCCGACACGGCTTCCCTCATCTCCTCACCAACCCCCCGCCCCGCCGGTCTTTCTCCTCCCTCCATTCTTTTATTCTACGTGCATTCTTACATAACTATGTTTGCTTCTGGAATGCCTCGTTCAACTTGCTCCTCGACGAAAGATCGGTATACGTTCTACCCACCACAGAGACATCCCGCAAGTATTGGGATCAAAGAAAGTCCAGAGAGGTTACCGGTCCAAAACTACTGGCAACTATTCACCAACGTTCGTAATCGTCCACAGACTAAATATTGGGTTTTGAGTACCCAGGGAGTGGCAATCATCGAAAAACTGGAATTTAGGATGATGGTTTGTAGCGAGATATTGAATGACGGTTTTAAAACGTTAGCTAATGTTTGGACTGACGTTCCGGTAAATCTGGATCTTATTAAGGACTGAGGGATGCTTTGGAATGATTTCCAATGTTAGGAATTTTGAGGATCAGTCGGGACTATTGAGCGATGGTGAAATGGGCTTGGATTCTTTCAGGGGTTGGTGAATTACGGTCTAGTCCCTGGAGTTTTAGTGGTCTCGAAAAGTAGCCGGGACTTTTTATTGACTTCCTAAAGGCCCTAGTGACTTTTCGCGAACTGTGCAAAGGCAGTTCAGCCAAGTACACAATATTAGGAATTTTAAGAAGTACGCTAGACTTTTGATCAATGTTTAAAAAGATTTTTATTTTTTTAGGGGTTGCTCGATAGCATTCCAGTTTGTCTTGGAAAAGGAAGCAGGCCTTTCAATTTCCATTCCAAAAAGCCTGGGCGACTTCACTAAATGGCAACCGTCTGATAATAAAATGGTAACCGTTTGGAAACGAAATGCCAATTGTTTGAAAATAAAATGGCAACCGTTTGAGAACAAAATGGCTATTATTTGAAATAGAAAATGGCAATCGTTTGGCATCAAAATGGCAACCTCATGATAAAACAGTGACAATTGTTTGAAAAAAACTTAGAGTACCCAAAAACACGTTAAAATTTATCATATTCGTTCACGTGTTCGAAACACTTAAAAGATCAATGTGTATTATGTGGAAAAAAACTTGAATTTTTCATCACCACGAGAGGTAACCGCGCCTTAATCAGGATCCCTTGGATCTACTGGGATCATTGAGGTCTCGCATAGTGGAGACTATGGAACTCGCTAGTCCAGCAGTTGGTATCACTGCTGACCCCTAGTAACCTCATCACGATTGCGCTTGCTTGCTCTTCCTCAATGCACTCGTACTGATATATTTGTTTCAAGGTGAACGTTCACTGCAGCTCTCGCTAATAACAGCTTTGAGTCGGCAGTTAATCCAAGTAATAGCCTTTTTGGGATTACCAAGGTGGAAACGTATTGACTTGTGCGTAGAAGGTTAGACGTTGATCAGAAACGCACGGTTATCGACCACCAATCGGTTCCATGGTCAATAACCAACCAGCTTACTACCAGCAATGCTCCGGTCGTCATCAAACCTCCCAATCCGCATCAGGACCCAATACCTGGTCAAGCCAGTGACGAATCTTTAACCAGCTGTCTTTTGGAAGATTTACCACAACATCAATTGCACGGGTTTGTTGGGTGTCATCGGGAAATCTATCAAACTCAGATTTCTTGAGTTTGTATTTGATTAAATGTTGTTTCTATACATTTAATAATAATGAAAATCTTGATTTGTTACTTATTATTTGTCTTCTTTACGTTCACAATTGAGTTCTCAGATTTCTGTTTTGTAATCTGTTTGATATCTGTTTTGTAAAAAGTCCGAAGAAATCCTTATAAACAAAGAACGAACATTTTGTTCATTATTAAATGTACAAAATGAAAATTAATTTATTATAACCGAAACTAAAATTTTCTTCACCCGATCATTATTTATTATTATTTTTCAATAAATATAATTTAAATACGAAGCGAAAGTTTGTTTAATTATCGATTACGATAAAATTTCGAAAACCTGTGACTAATGAATAAATATTGATATCTAACTTTTTTATGTAAATAAAATATCGAACTGAACAAAATAAATAGTGATTTCGAGTTGAATTTATGTCGAGCACTCATCATAAATAACAATTAAACAAACTTCACTTTCTAATCAAAATTCCCCTCACCGAAAAATGATAAGTAACAATAACCCATCAATGTAAAATAATTGACACGAATCAACTAAAAAAGAAACACATTATCTTTCTCTATGTATTTCCATTGTATCCAAAAATCCAAACTACCATTCTGGGCTCCCCAAATCAGACTTTCTCTGCCAAACCTATTTTTCCATTCCTTCGGGTACGAAAATTCAAAATCAAAACGGGATCCGGACTTAAAAATTCGAGGTCATTTCTATTCGGCGTTCGACCACCTCGAGCATCGCGTATTTCGAGACCCTTTTTCCCTTCGCCAAAGGGCTCCACTGTCCAATCCAGTCTACAGTAGATCCTTCGTGGTCCCGATTATTCGGAAAAAAGTTTGCGCGTTCTGCGCACACCCGGGATGTGTGGAGACAAAAAAAAATGAAAAAAAAAATATTACCGGATGATTCCGTCGTCCAGCAGTTTCGCATACAGGCCAGTCGAGAGTTTGGGGACACATTGGACTGCCGGACTTTCGTTTCTCTCCGCAGATCCCTTTTACTACTTTTTCGTGCTGTACCAGACTGGTAGTTCTCAGTGGACATCGAGCTCGGCCTTCAACCCCCCTCCCCCTCTCCCCCCGCCTCTTGTAGCCCTTCACTCCCTTTTTCCAACTCCACCCACACTTCCAGCATATATCTAGGTCTTTTATCCTGAGAGCTCTTCAATGCGCAAAGTAGACGGTTCCGTGGACCACACCAACAAACCCCCATGCGCGCGCATTGTGTACTTCGCTCTTTTCTTCTTTTTTCATTATTATTATTATTTTTATTATCATTCTTGACGTTCAGAGCCTCTCCCTCTCCTATCTCTCTCTCTCTCTATCTTTCGTTATTCTTCTTATCATTTCGGATGACATGTTTTTTTAGTTTATGTAACGATTTTTGTTATATTTCGTAATTAATGGTAGATTTTGAGTTATACTGGTAGGTATAACTCAAGATCTACCATTATCTTTTAGGTTGAATAGTCTTTGTAACTTTTATCATTCTGTTATTATTTCTATGATGTAAAACTTTTAGTTATTTTTATTTTTCGGTTATGTTGCCTTTTCAATGAAAATAGAATCCTAAATCAAGGGCTGGCTTTGATTTTTTGACTGCGTAATTATTTTTTATTCAAAGAGAAATCTTTTCGTTATTACTTATTCCTTATTACTCACTTATTGTTTTGTATACTTTAATTTTTCTTCAACTGTTGCATTTGCACGAAAGTTAAACTGGGGCGTAATAAACCATATCATCATCGATATTGTCATCATCATCGTCATCATCATCGTTACCATCATCGCCATCACCATCATCATTATCATGATTATCATGATCATGATCATCTCTCTCGCTCTCTCTCTCTCTCTCTCTCTTTCCTTTTAATGCCATTTATACCGTTTTTTTTTCCTTCGCCCTTTTCTTCCTCCCTTCGTCATTTCTCTCCACCTTCGTAACTTTCCAAACGGTCTCGAGCCACATAAATTCAGTCCGGTAGGTACTCTGTCGAACGTAATAAAATATCGCGGCTGTATCGTAAATTCCCTCGGCATATTTTCACCCGAATACTTCTCGATCTATCCCTTCACCGAGCGCGAGATAATCAGTTTTTTTTTGCCCACTTTCCTGAACAGCACATAATTCCCCCGCACCTCACTGCTCTCTTCTCTTAACTCGGTCGTCAACGAGATGATTTTACGGTGCGCGTTGAACTCTTTGCTGCTTTTCCATTACGCTTTCTTGAATACCGGGTCAATAGGCCGGAATTTTGATTCAGGGTTGAATTTTAATTGAAATTTATCACATTCGGTAGAAGAATCGTCTCGAATATTTTTTTTTAATTCGAGGATTAAGGGAGTAGGTGGATAAACTTCATCATTAGAACGAAAATTAATTTTTCTGGATACTGTAATACAGCAGTTTATAATTACGAAATTAATGCATTTGACACACAATGTTTCGAAAATACGCGCGGATCGATCTTTGAAACGGAAATATTAATAGTTTGCGATTAGATATGAACTATGCAAAAAATGGAAATAGTCAACAAAACTGTCGCGATTACATCTGTTTCATAAAAATTCTAGGCTGCCAGATATTTAAATTTAATTTTTGGCTTTGCTGATCGACACACAGACTCTAGATACGTGTACACTCGCGTTAAACAAACGACGTTCGTAATGTTTTTTTTCAGATGCAGCTTTATGAAACGTCGGTTGGTAAGACCACTTCAGCCAAGCTGATTGCTATTTAAGTACTTCATTTTTAATAATATCAATTGAACACGGTCATTAACAACACTTCTCGATTAATTATTTAACATAAATAGTTAACTAAATTAATTTAACTATAGTTCAAGTTAATAGTTAGTTAATTAAGTTAGAATATTATTTAATATTATTTATAATTAATAGTAATAAACAAACTTTTGTAATAATTATTAATTGGAAAAATACAATACATTTAAGAATGTAAAGTATTTTTCTATTTTCAAACTCAAAAAATTAGAAATATACCGTTGAGTAATTCGCGAGTACCTACTACTTTAAAAGAATCGCAATTGGGTTATCGGATATCAGTACCGTTTATCTTTTTAGGGTGCCGCAGATCGGAAGGAAAATACGGAACGTTTATATGATCACTTTGTTGTCCGTCCATCCGTTAGTCTGTCAAGACCCTGTATTTCAGGAACGCGTGGAGATATCCAGTTGAAATTAAAACCATATACACAGATCTACAGTCCCTTGAAGCGCTGAAAAAAACAAACTTCTAAGTTAATGTAAGAAGAAAATACGATCATTTATGCCGCAAAAAAATTAAACTTGCATTTCATCTCTCAAGGAAATCAAAATGTATAGGGTATTTTCGGTTGACCTAGAACTATGAAATTTGGCAAGGAATAACGTCTTATACTACAAGTATAGGGAAAAATGTCAAAACTATACATTTGTAATGAAATCTTTTAAAAACTCGGAAAAAGCTGCGACACTAAATTCCTGGACTATTTATAATATGTACATAGAAATTTGTACGGAACCCTCGGTGGGCAAGTTCGAATCCCACTTGTCCGGGTTTTTTTTCTTCGTTTTGTATACAAAGGATTGGCAATTTTCGATATTGGGGCCCAATCGAATTTAGGTTTTTGGGTCCGAAGTATTTGAGCTATTTGGGTCTATTGTACATTTGGGACGTCAATACCGATGCCTTCACTCAGCACTTTCCTTCTTTTTTTCTCCCGTTCTTTTTTCAAACTCGCAGCGGAGCAGTGGATGCACGACATTCGCATAATAGATGGCAAACGCGCGTGTATTATTCGTGGCAGAGCGCTGGATAGTAATAGCGAAGAGAAGGGGGACCTACGAGCACAGAGGTTTGAGGGCAGAAGACAACGAGGACGAATCCATCATCTCTTGCGCTGGAAGAGACTGAAAGGCTCTCGTCGTTGCGCACAGAGCACCCCAACTGTGTGGTTTCCAACCGCACTACATTCAACACCCAAACAACCAAACTGCCTGACGACCACGATGCTACCAGTCATGTGTTTTGTCATCGTTCCTTTACACGTATACCTCGCTGGAAATGTTGCGGGTGCTTTTGGCGCGACTGAACCGCTCGCACTTTGTGTAATTGTGGCGTGCTCCACCAAACCCCTCCTATGTGGCCCGGAACCCTCAAGTTCCGAAAACCACCCCTTTATCCACCACTCTCTATCTCTATCTCTCACTCTCTCTCTCTTTCTCTATCTCCCTTCTTCCTTTAATACAAAGTTTCACAGTCGCTTGAAGCACAACGTGACCGAAGAAAAGAACTCTCGACAGACACAAACGTATCATCAATGAAGACAAAAAAAAACGCGACTCGCCGGAGATCAGAAACGGAGTCTAACGGAGTAAAATATATTGTTAGGTTGCACCTTTTGAGCTACCGCGTAGATGAGGGTGGAACGATGAATTAGCGGAGTCAAGGATCTTCGTCGATGTCGTCGCTTTCGACAGGGAAAGTCGAAACAGGTACACAGATTCCAGCTTTTGTCAATGCTGCTGATGATCAGCTAAAATATGGGTTCTTATGACTGCCCTAGGCTGATGGGGCTTCTAGTTTCGGTTAGAACTTGATTGGGATATTTGGAGTTTGATTGGGATCTCTGGAATTTGATTGAGTTTTTTGGAATTTGATTGGGATCTTTGAAATTTGATTGAGATCTCTGGTATTTGATTGAGATTTCTGGCATTTGATTGGGATCTTTGGAATTTTATTCGAATCTTTGAATTTTATTAAGACCTTTTCAATTTGATTGAGATCTTTGGAATGCGATTGGGTTCTTTGGAATTTGATTGGGATCTTTGGAATTTGATTGATATATTTAGAATTCGATCCAGGTCTTTCCAATTCTATGCAAACCCTGATAATTTCATTCAGGACTTTCCAAATTGATTTAAACCATTTCAATTTGATCTAGATCCTGTCAATTGGACCCAGACGTCTCAAATTCGATCCAGAGCTTTCCAGATTCATCTAAACCTGTCCAACTTGGTCCAGGTCGGGCCAGTTTGATTTCAATCGTTCCAATTTGATCCAGACCATCCCAGATTCATTACAGTCTTCCCAATTCGAACCAAGCCAATACGCTTTTATAGAAACCTGCTAATAGACTGATAACAGCCGAAGAGAAGAATCATTTTCGAGTGGACTATACTCCTTTGGCTGAAGAGGAGTCGATTCATTACCAGGTAGCGTTCAACAACAGACCATTGTCCCTTTCCTCAGAGTTCTACGAGGCCTCACTTTTCAAAGCCTACCAGCTCGTGTCTTCAACATTGAGTCGCCAGTTATGCTCCAGTTTTCCGGCTCCCCACTCGCCGACATGCGTGTTATTGTATCCCGACTCTCGTCATTGTTTTTTTTCCCACTTTTCTCCGGGTTTACAGACCGGAAAGGGGTATACGTCGAATCTGTCGAATGAATGGGAGAAACAACTCGTGCGAGTGGAACTCTTCATCAACTAGCGGATGTTGGCTCCTCACGTGTCTCTTTCCTGTGTAGATCATTCCAGGATCTTCCAGCTTCAAGCAAAGACCGAGCCACCAACGACTCGCGATTAGGACGCCATCAGAAAAATAGGAAAGACCATTGGCAGACCAAGAAAAATAGTGGATTCCACGAAAGCTTTACAGCTAGTTTTGGTCTGAATAAAAAACGCTTTCAACCAATTACGAATTCCTTCAGCTCATTCTTGGAAGCTTGGAATCCAAGATGGCGGTGGTCAAAGGAAGACTCACTTTTCAGCACAAACAAACTCAAACTTATTACTTTTTTGGCCTTGATCGAGTCACAAATTTTGTTCATATACCTTAAGATTCCCGCCTCAGCTTCCAATAATCCAGTTTTGCACGATTGGTCTAAATTGCCCCTGTCCGTTGTTAAATTCCGCGTACGTAATGCTTCGCAACTTGGCAAATATCAGGAAAAATCCTCAACCAACGGTAATCCCTCTCGTCACATCGACTAATCCAATATGCGTCCGCTAGGCGGCGCGTCGGATTGTCATGCGTGCGCATCCACGTATACACCCATGGCAATGAGCTACCAAAGAGTCGAGGAAGCCTCGCGTATCGCATGCTAGACACGCGATCGTGCACCCGGAGTGCCGGACGTCTCGCAAGGATCGAACACCCGGGAATTCACCGAGGATACGAGGATGCTCGTCGTGACAGGCCAAGGATCCTGCCTCGGGCGCAGACGTGCAATTAACCGCAGGCTCTATACCTCCGGCAATGCGAACACTTCTCTCTCCGACCATCCTTCATATTGCTCTTCCTACACAGACTCTCCTCTTCTTTTTCTCTTTACCTTCCTCCTCATTCTCGTGAAAAAGGAAGTCTCTATAACCGTAGATGACGAAGATGATGATGATGGCGATGATGATTACTCCTCAGTAATTACTCGATCATCATCATTATCACCACCACCATCATCATAATCATTGTTGATGATGATGGTGGTGATAATGACGATGATGACAATAATTATAGTGATGATGATGACGATAATAGTGACAACGATGATGATGATAATGATGACGATGATGACGATAGCAGTGATAACGATGATGATGATACGATGATGATGATGATGATGATACGATGATATGATGACGATGATGACGATAGCAGTGATAACGATGATGATGATACGATGATGATGATGACACGATGATATGATGACGATGATGACGATAGCAGTGATAACGATGATGATGATAATGATGACGATGATTATTATGACGTCGATATTGATGACGATGATGATGATCATCAGCATCATAATAATAACGATTATGATACCGATAACAATGAGGACAAAGATGATGATAACAACGACGCTCTGTTGATGATGATGATGATGATGATGATGACGGAAGAAAGACAAGGAAGATGAGGTGAAAGACGAGGAGGACGTGAATCCCGTAGGACGGGGGAAGAGAAGCCGGCGAGGACACGATATTCCACCATAAAATCTCTTGCACGCGGAGCCTCCCTTGACTCGCGCGGCTCATCCTCTCCGACTGGAGAGCACGCGCGCAAGACCGCTCCGCCACGTCAAACGTTATACGACCACGTTACTATTAAATACGTCAAAGACCGTATGTTTATTGCATATTGGATGCCGGGCCGTACACTCTTTGCTCTTCGCCAGGACGCTGCCGATATAACCCAGACCTACCCAGCCTGAATTGTTGTACCTTGATACAAGGGCGTCTATGTCTCGCTTCCTCCCTGACGTCAGACTTAATCGAACCTTCTTTTTACCCCTCTGACGTTACGGATACTTTTTACCTTATTTGTTTCTTTTTTATCGTGGTTGATACGAAGCGGACGCTGGAATTCCATTTCCAACTTCAATTTTCAGTTGAAGTTGGAAATGGAAAATTGGAATTGGCAGTTAACTTTTAAATTTCCCTTTGTGGAAATTTGAAGGTTAAAATTTATTTTTAATAATAAAATTTATGTTTTTGAGGATAAGTTTTCGAGAATAATTTCCTCGATGACGAGATACGAAACAAAAATTTTGCAACGTTTCGCAATCGAAATTGAAATATTTTGCTTCTCTTGTACTCAAAATTGAATTTTCATTTTTTTGAAATATAGATGCTATCTTTTTCTAGATGATATCACTTGCCACGAAAGTCCGACGTATTGTCTTTTTTCAAGTAAAAAAAAACAAACTCATGCATATCATATATGTACATTGTTAGACATTTCGGGAGCGAAGAAATGGAAATAATTGAAGAAAAAAAATAGTGAATTCCAAATAAGTTTTAAAGATTTGATAGAATATGGGCTTTCAATTTAAATTGTTAAAATCGAAACAATTAAAAATATTGCAGAAATAATTTAGGTAATCGAAACAATTGACAAAAAATACGAAAATTGAACAAGTTATAACAAAAAGTGAAAATATTTAGCTTAATCAAATATTAAGCTAGAAATTGAAAAAAATTGGGTAAAAAAAATGAAAAACGAAAAATAAAAAATGAAACGATCGACAAAAAAAAACTGGAAAAGCGTTACAAAGTTGACAAAATGAAAACTAAATTAAAATAAAATTTAAAAAAATGGAAAACCATGAACATATAAATTTAAAAAATCATTGAAAATAATTTCACAAAAATTCAAAAAATTTTCCAAATAAACAAGCTTCTATGCATGGCCAAAAGTCAGATGACTGACCGAAACACCCACAACGGTCACCCATAAAATCAAGCCTGAAGGAGAGGGGGTTAAAGGCCATGGGAGGAAGGGAAGGGGGGGAGGGAGGGGGTTGAGCGAGCGAAGGCGAGCCAGGAAGAGATTCATCGATGAAATCGGGCTCAGGAAGCGGAAAACGAGGGGAAGCCAACAAAATTGGAAACCCGCGTTGAAACCTCTCACGCACACGACCACAAAAACATACACCCTCGCGTTATTGTACGCTCTCGATTTTGGTGTACCGTGAGGTGGACGTTGTGAATCGGGAGTGACTGACCGGAGGGTGGCGGGGGTGAGTGAGAGTGCGAATCCGATAGGGCGATGCTCTTTTATTACGTATTCAGGATTTCAGGGTGTTCGTCAAAGATACCGTGAATTATGCATGGTCATTCAACGCCATGGCGTAACCCAAACAAACCCAAACAAACCGACAAGTATTTGCAACTTTTTGTGTACACCGGAGTGTCCCTTTTTTTTCACGTCAATCATATTTCAACTCATATTTCCTCTATTTATTCATTTTTATAGAAGTTTGTATTAAAAAAAATATATATATATATTGGATATCAAATAATACTTACGTATTGTTTTATTAAATTTTAAGTGGTATTTATGTATTATGACATTTAATATGAAGTATGTTTATTTATCGCAATATTAATTTTTGAGCAATATTATAAATTAATTAACACAAAGGGCTAATATTTCAACACATTTTTCATTTCGCCTCACTACAACTGAATAGGGGAATTTCAAAAAAATAAATAGTTCATTTTTTTCAAACATACCTTGAATTACCTGAGGTATCGACCTCTTAAGGAATGGTTTTTTCATAAACTGTAATATGTTGAGCTGACATAATAAATAATAGGATAAATAATAATTCCACTTTTAAGGGGTTAAATCTACCTCCCCCTCCCATTTTAAAGTTAAACCCATTGGAATTCGTGTTCAGATGTTTTATTGAAAATTAAGATTGTAACGTTTTCGAAAGTTCGGTAAAATGAATCTTTAAGGGGTGAAAATACGGAGTGCCATTTGCCATCTTTTTTTGTGAGTACGAAATAATTAAAATAGTTGCTCAGTCTATTTGCAATAAATTTGTAGTGATCATTGTTTCATATTAAACAATATTATTGTAATATCGAATTTAAAATAATATTTGCAATAATTTGTATTCAGTAACTTTTATTTGTCACAATATTATATATTTAGTAATATTTATTTATATTAGTATAGAAAATCGTTATTAAAATAATCATCCCTTAAGGGGAACGAATAAAGATAGTACGAAGTATCGATAATAAGTTTCGATAAAATTGACAACGTGATCTATCGTCCCACACAGGCATCGAGTCTACGATATTATGTGTGTTTGTGTACATTTGTACATATGCGCATCCTTAACATGCCCAGTTGGAAACACGTCAAGGAAGCTACCGGATGAGGTTTATGGTAAAAAGGGGATTACCTATCTGCGCATAATACATACATTTATGTATTACCCATCCGGTATGTACACAAGTGCAGCCTCGGAACAAAAATGGAGAAAAAAAAATGAGAGAGGAAAACCACGAAGCACTAAAACTGCCAAGTGGCCACTTCTGTGTCCGCATATAGATGTGACATAATTGGACATTCATTATTGATTAACTTTTATTTATTTGAGAATTATTGTTGTTTGTAGATAATGTTGATAATAATTCACGTTATTTTGGAGACCTGGTACGTTATATGTGGGGGACATCGTTAGATATACAGGGTGTCTTACGACGGAATGTCATCCGTAAAATGAGGGGTTTGAAGTGAAATTCTGAGTCGATTGATATAAGCATGTATGGTTCCGAATTGAACCCCTGAATTATTATTAATTTTTAAAGGCAGCCAATCAGGTGCACCCGTTGAGCGGGCTTACGACGGTGCGCGATACGCACGTGTGGTAGTGGCTGTCGGAGTGGTGCCCCCACCGTGCAGACACTTTCGCGCGCAGCTGTGACCGCTTGCATGTGGTAGTCGGTGCCTCGCTGTGAAGAATACTATGGTAATTTATATAATACAACTGAATCGTCAAATGTGTTGGTAAGCGCAAAACTAGAAATGATTATTATGTTTAAACGTTTAATGTCATATCCCAGGTCAATGTCGATGTATATTTATACCTTGAAAACAAATCCACCATTTAATTCGCCTTGAACTCACCATTTCTAGGGAAAAATGTGAAAAAATATTCTAGAAACGTTTTTTGCGATTTCCCAGTCTAATTTTGTACTTTCGGCAAAAACTCGAGCATATTCGTAGTCAGCGGGCATTACGATGGAATAGACCCTTAATACTTTTAAATTTACGATGAAATAGACCCTTAATACTTTTAAATTTTCGATAAAATAGACCCTTTTAATACTTTAAAAAATGAAAAAAAAAACAATTCGACTTCCCCGACCCCCGTTCCGGAATCTCAAAAATCACGGGATTTCAAAAGGTTGTAGAGTGAGCTTCTTCTAATCTATGGAGATTTATTTAGTATGCTTAGAAACGCGTTTTGCCAGACTTAAATAATGGCGTTAGAATTATATCGATATCTCTTAAAGTTTTCCCAAAAAGTCCACTTGAATAATCAGAAAAAAGAGGCAAAGGGGTAAGAGGGTCGAACGTCTTTTTTTCGAATCTGAAACAGTTTTGAGGGTCTAACCCATCGAAATTTTTCAGCTGATTATGAATATAATCAAATTCTCGCCGAAAGCAATGCACACAGCGAAAAAATCGGGTTTTTTAGGGATTTTTTACGATTTTTTCATGGAAATTTTGGGTTCTGAGGGAAATTAATGGTTGATTCGTGCTCGGAAAATTAAATCATGTTGAAATGGCCCAATAAAAGAAAATATTAAGAATCCATAGTTTTTTTGCATTTTTGGGTAAAGAAGTTTCATTAAATCTTCGATAACTTATTTTCCTTTAGGAATTGGCACTCGACTGTGTGCTCCATCTCTTCAGTATGATTTTCTCTTCATAATGCCTGTTGAATTATAAAGTTCAGATGATTTTTCGATTTTTGACGGAATTTCAAAGTTGAACCATCGATTTTTGCCAAATTTTCCATGCTTCTTTTTGGGATTGTTCAAGTGGACTTTCCGGGAAGACTATAAGCGATATCGATATAATTTCAACGCCATTATTTAAGTCCGGCAAAAAGCGTTTCAAAACATACCAATTGAATCTCCATAGTATAGAAGAAGCTCACTCTACGACCATTTCAAATCTCGTAATTTGTTAGATTCCGGAAAAGTGGCCGGTGAAGTCGAAATTTTTTTTACGTTTTAACAGTATTAAAAGAGGCTATTTAGTCGTAAATTTTCCTGTGATTATGAATATACCTGATCTTTTGACGCGAGGCTAAATATAGACTGGGAAAATGCAAAAAACGTTTCGAGAATATATTTTTTACATTTTTTCCTAGAAATGGGGAGTTCAAGGCGAATTTAATAGTGGATTTGTCTTCAAGATATAAAAATACATCGAAATGGACTGCAATATTAAAGTACGATTAATCATAATTAATATTATTTTAGAGACGTCGAAATAAAAATTTGTTATCCACTAACAAAAGTTTCCCATGAGAATTAATTTCAATGTAAAGACATTCTCAAATAATAATAATTTAATTATAGACGTATACATATGCATGTATGCAGAGGGTCAGTGAATACGAGAAAAAGGAATGAGCTTTATAACGTCGTTGACCCTCGTCAAGTTAGAATCAAGATCGAGTCCCAACGGCTCGATTGATCCTTATCCTTGCATCGCTCGTACGTAACTTTCTCGATCTACTTTGAGAGTAAGTATATGCACGCCACGTAAAAATCTTTTCTTCCTTATCGCATCTCACTTGTATCCCTATTCGATCACCCCCACCTTATTTTCATGCCGTCACGAAAGTGTCTTTTCGAGAAATCAGAGATTTTCCCAGAACGTCCGTTTCTCATTAAAAATGATAATTGTATCGATAGCCGTTTGATCGTTCTCTTCGATTGAAAAGGGACAAAAAAAATCGATTTTTTATTCATATTATAAATATTCATAAGAGATTCTCCAGCAGATAACAAAAACAGATTAAATGTGTTCTAGTGACGATTGTAATGGACGAAAAATATTTCGTAACAAATTGGTATATTTAGAAAAATAAATAAACATATTTATATATAAATAAAGAATATAATAAATCAGTACTTATTTATGAATAAATCAAATACTCATATCTTATTTATTTTTCTCAATTACATTTTAATATATTTAATTTTATTAATTTTTTTGCCCAATATTACTTATGTTTAAATATGTTTTGTCATAATACAACATGTAAGATACGATTAAAAGGATAAGCTGAAGAGAAAGCTTCTCTCGTGTCAGCGAGAGCTCGAAAAAAACAATCCCACGGCATCTTTCAAGGTGCGTTCCCCTTTATCGCGGTGCGCAGCGAGCCGGCTGACATTATCACGGCACGGACGTGAATTAATTTTGACGACTGTCCTTCCTAAGGATCTCCATGAATAACGATACGGTGCGCGAAACCGGGCTCGCTTCTGCGTCCCCGTGTGTCACAAGATCATTACATTCGCGGCGAGCGACCGCGTACCCACATTAGCTTTCGGCTTCGGTCTCGTTTATGCAAATCTTTCGGGCATCTGTTTCCCGCGCTGCCAAGAAAGAGAGAGGAAGAACCATAAACGCGAAACAAATTCTAACTTATTTTTTTAAATAATTCCTCATTTTGGTAATTTTAGTAGTTTTAGTGATTTTAGTAATTTTAGTAATTTTGGTAATGTTAGTAATTGTAGTAATATTGGTAAAGTTAGTAATTTTAGTAATTTTAGTAATGTTAGTAATTACAGTAATTGTAGTCATTCTAGTAATTTTAATAATATATTTTTATCGAAAAATTGAAAGAATATCGGTTTATTTTTCTCTTTCTCATTAGCAAAATTAAAAAAAAAAATTGTTAATTTCCTTACGAATTTCAAGAGATCGAAAATATTCGAAATTTGTATGTCCTAATTCCCTGAACCTGAACGGCCCAAGCAATGATTGCATTTGTAATCAAATTTCGTAATCAAATACTTAAGAAATAAATTGCAATGTCTTATTATGTAATGCTATTATTATATTTTATGTCATTAATTTGATATCACGTGAGATTTCTTACCGCGTGGACTTTCCTTCTTTGCGATCACTCTAGTTATTTCTCAAAAGTTACTAGGGCGTAAGTGCAAAATCAATCGATTAATTTTTCTCTCCCTCGCTCCCGCCTTACTACGAAATCTCTCTCTCTCTCACTCTCTCTCTCCTTCGCTCTAACTACATAGTTAAGTATGCTGCATTAGAGTCGCACATGATGACGTCAGAAAAACACCGCACGCGATCTTTCATCTTCTCTCCGTGAGATTGTCTTCCGTACCTTTATATATACATAAATTCATTTATATACGTGTTTATGTATCTGTATATAAATGCGGTATGGTAACGGAGTACATATAAGTTCACCAAGTTCAGACAGATGCGAGCATCGCGAGAGATCCGCGCTAACGAGAACAATTAGGAGTTCCACTTTGCTCTAGCCGGGCGTCCCTCGTTCTCTCTAAAAATAACACACACGACCACTTAATGCTCTCGGTCTTGTCATAACTCTTGACGCAGATGCGCGAGTTTGAGATCACGAAAGTTTTATATATATACATTAATATATACATATATATAAAGGTATGTACACCCATGTATTTATATTCATACAAAAAATTAAAAAAAACATTTGAGTGTCACCATATATATGCGTGCTGTCATTGTCTCAAGGCTCGGTATCTCCGGACCAAATTCACGTACTTTTGTATCTCCCTAATGTGGCGAGGTATGAGGAGGGTCGAGGATTGTTGGCTGGTAGTCTATATTCGTTTTGTCAATTTACGAAAATGAGAGAAAGAATGGATATCGATTTAATAAATATTTATTTTTCACATTTTTTTGTTCAACATATTTTTAAACAATGAAAAACCATGATCAATTACTGTTGTTAATTCGAAGTAATTAGAGTTCATAGTTGCATCGTTCGAATTATTTTTAATTATTGATATATCTTCTGTATACATCGAAATATGTATGTGAATTATAAATATGTACTATATATATTAGGCTTGGTAAAAATAAATCCATTATTAATAGGCGTGGTAAGAAGAAATCCATTATTTTCTAGACTCAACCAATCACAATCAAATTTCAATTTTCAGTATTCAGTATGAAAATACACAGTTTTTTGTATCCTCAACATTTTCTTTTAAAACATATCGTTCATGGGTTATGTTCAATTTTTCAAAATTTATCGTTTTTAGCAAAAAACGAAATAACTGTCCAAATAAATCGCAAAAAATGTTTAAAAAGAGCAAGATGGAGCTTCTGCATTCCCTTTCAAGCTTTTCAGAGTAAAAAAAAAATTTCCTTAGATTGGACGCCGGATTCGCGATGGTCGAAAAAAGACCTAAAAACGGTCACGTGCCAAAGGCCGTACCTGGTCGAACAGAAAATAAAAAAAAAATATTTTCATACAGTAAACAGAAGCCTGATATGTCCTTTTTAAAACGTCGCTTTGCAAATTCGTATATCATGTTTTTGGCAGAGTTCTCCAACTTTAAGTGCGGTAAGACATATCGACTGGTGTATCGAAACTTTTGAGCGGTAGTGTGTGTATGTGTATATATATATATATATATATATATATATGCGTGTGTACAAAAGTAAAAAAATACCTCTTCCTTTTACGAGGCTTGAAACGAAGCGAAAAGACGCTATATGAGAAGTCTCACTCGTTTCTCGTTAAAACCACGATACTTCCCTTCAGGATTTGCACCTGTGAGGACGTAGGATACGTGTTTTATACCGCGATTCAACGATTTCCGGGGATATTATACGGCGAGTACCGCACACATAAATAAACGTCAAACATATACATATATATAAGCACGTGTGTTCACATAGATTGTATTTGATCGGGGTAGGTCTTTGCGACGAGAACACATACACGCAAGCGGTTCGATTGCACCGCACACGCGACGCGAAATAAAACGCAACATCCCGTAACGATATGGCAATTATATTGCTGACCGGAGTTTTCCTCGTTACGATATACACATATGTGCATATTTATATATATGTGTGTGTGTGTATAATATTAATTCGTAACGCGCACAGGGCAACTCATTTTTCTTTATTCTTTATTATTTAACGAAATTTAAATAAAAAGAATTCTGTTTAAACGTCTTTACATAGCTGTATATTTGTAAGGATAAATGGAATGATTAGTTGAAATTGATAACTACCTATCAAGATAAGTAGATATATTGATAGATGAATGAATAAATAAATGGATATATAGAAAAATAAATGTATTTATTTATTCACTCATCCGTTTTATATCTATGTATCTAAAATAGATAAATAAATAAATTGATATACTGATAGATAAATGAATAAGTGGATAAATAGAAACACATATATATATATATATAGATAGATATATGAATGAGTAGATGAATAACTATTTATCGACTAGTCGATTTGTCCATTTATCTGGGTATCTACGTATCTAGAAATCCATTCATCTACAGGACCATTTATTTATTCATTTAACCTATGATTTTTTTACTTGTATCAATCTATATATCCAGATAAGTATGGCGTTGAAAAAATCGATATATTTTGTTCTATGAAGCTTCGCGATCATACTGCCTGTATATTCGTAACGATCCACACCGGTGACCATCCAGATACCACATGGGCATTATTTATTTGTCTATATTAATCAAAATAGAGATGACGAGTGCCGTTAAATTGGTGTGTGCTTGTTTGGGTTTGTTTGGGGCTGTTTTGGGTATGTTTGGGTTTGTTTGGGTTAAAGTAACGTAAGTGTAACGATTCCCACTCGTGACCACCCAGATACCACATGGGCATTATTTATTCCTGTATATTATTAAAAACGGAGACGGCGAGTGCCGTTAAATTGTCGTGTGTATGTGCGCTCCTTTAACACGCCAGGGTGTTGTACAACGGCGAGAGTGTTGCGCGTCTCGGTATGCCTGGAATGCGCAACGGTCACCCTCACCCTCGATCCTCTAATTGGGCTTAATCGTCCGATATTAGACTCGTGCGAGAAACCAAAAGAGAGAAGAAGAGAAAGAATGGGCGCAGGGGCGGGGGGGGGGGGGGGGAGAGAAAAAGTAATGTGCTTTAGGTATAAAAAGTGACATCGGTGCCTATATACATATATAAAATTATTAAAAATTCGACCTATTTCTTTAAAGAGTTCATTACAGAGATCACTTGAAGCAAATTATGCACCATTGATTTTCTTTTTCAGGCTCATCGGATATAAACATAAAAAAAAATAATAATACTCCAAATACGAAAATTTAAAAAAACATTGAATACATAATACAAATATTTTTTTTAAATACTCTGAATTTTTAATTGTTACTTTTTCTGAATGCTGACGAATAAATTATGTTGTTAAATGTATATATATATATGGGGCATTTAATGCCAATTTCACCTGGGTTTGAAACGTTACCTCTCCGATTTGACCTGCCATTTTTTATGTTATTGTACTATCTCTGAAAGGCGCTGGCAAATTTTGTCAGATTTTTCCGGAACGATTTGACTTCACAATATTTTATATAAACAAAAAAATTAACGCCCACATTTAAAAGTCAGAAGAAAATCACATTTCGGCGTTAATTTTTTGTTTATAAACAATATTGTGAAGTCACATTGTTCCGAAAAAATGTGAAAAAATTCACGAGTGCCTTTCAAAGATAGTACAATAACATAGAAAATCGTGGATCAAATCGAAGAGATGACGCGTCAAACGCAGGTCGAATCGGCATGAAATGCCCCATATATATACATATACATGAGCAAAATTTGCGTTTTCAGTATAGGTAAAATCACGAATATCACGATCACTTTTTCTCGCGCGTGCCTTGTCTCCCGAGACGTTTCGGTACGGTGAAATTTTGTTTGGGTTTGTTTAGGCGCGTACGTGCATTCGTAACGAGATTGGTAATCAGTGTATGGTGGGAGAAATCCAACTTGACACGACACACGTGGCTCTTCCTCACGTGGCTGCTATATATATATATATTTTGTCACAAAATCTATATAGCAGGGAGGAGAGAAAACGCATTTGTATGGAGACAATACTGGAAAGATTCAACGTCTTCGATCACAAGCTCCACGCGGCAGTACACGTGTACAACGTTGAGTGCCGTGGAGACGGAAAAATTGAATTTCCACCTGCAAACACTCCATACGTATACATGTGTGTACATCATACGGGTCTTCAAAGAATAATCGACTTTTTTTGTTCCAAGTATACCCTAGCGAAACAAGACGACAACGGGAAAGAGTAAAACATCGAAAGCGGTCAACCATGGAAAGTTCCAATTTCGCAAAAATACTCATTTCGTAGAAAATTTAACGCTATACAAAAAAGGCCTTTTCACGTTTTTCGATAGATCCGATATTTCCAGAGTTATTCGAGGACAAAGTTTCAAGGCCATCGTATTTATACTGCTTTTTTAATTTTTAGTTCGAATATCGAACGTTGAACTTCGGTTCTTTTTGTTCTCGAGCAAACGTAGGTACTCGCGAGAAATGGAAACAACGAAGAAACGGTCAGAACAGCCAAGATGTCCGAACTCAAGCAGACACAACGAACAAAAGGGCTTGTATAGAAACTTACTTGGGTTCGCGACGGTACTAACTATATTATAAACTTATCGCTGTCACGGTGGAAACAATGGTGGCCGATCTTCGCACCATCTGCCTTTATATATATATATATATATATATTCTTGCTGTCCCTTAAGGTCCAAGAAAATCGGGCAGCTGTGGAATAGCCAGCGGAAGCAAAGTGGAGGGGGGTGGGGCAAAGCGACAATAAAAAGTAGAGGAACTCCGACGGAGGCGCCCTCTCTTATCGATGGATCCTGTATCGCAGATCTATCTCGCCTTGCTCAGTTTGAACTTGAAAAATCAAGGCAATTCGTGGCATTACAAACAGTATTGAAACTATACAAGGATGCTCCTTTGCGCTGTTTTTTAGGCTAGTAAGTGAATTTCAGCTTCTGCTAGGGACAATAAATGAATTTTAGCTTCTTGTCAGAAAATCTAGTTACATTCTAGTTTTCGATAAGAATGTAGCGAAAGCCTAGTTTTCAAAAGGAGAATCCTAGCGGAAGTCTAGAACCTACTTGAAAACTAACTCAAACACTTGTTCTTCCTATAAAATTCTAGATTCCTCGAGAGAAAGGAATCTGTGCAGAAAAAAAACCAGCTCTAATTGCAGCTCATATGAAAAACCAGCTCTAATTGCAGAAAATCGCTTTTTAACTATCAAAATGTAAGTTTCACTTAAAATTCCCCAAAGACCTGAGAAACTACATATTTAAAATATCCCCACAGAAATTTTGAGTGTGAGATAAAAATCTCCGTATTTTCAAAATCAGCGAAAGACAATTACTAGTGAGTCGATGTTTGGAGTAAAGAAAAGGGGAAAAATGTTTTTGTCCATAGCATATCCCTAAAATGTTCCTTTTTTGAATCAGCCAATGTACTGTCACGATCCTTCCAAACTCCACTCCACTTCTCTTCGGATTGACACGCATTTTTCAACGTTTCCCATGACGCCCGGGACGTTTTTATCGCTTTCGATTTAGGCTAGGGGAACTTCCGGAGTGAAAATCCACGTTTCGGAACGATCATGCTCCTGTTGCATTCGTGCGTTGGCCCATCATGCCTCGAGGGGATTTTACACTGCGTCGAAATGTTTACGGATTGTCCGTGACACGCGTTAACAAACCGGGTGATAGGGACGACGAGAAAGAGAGGAAGAGAGAATGGGAGAAGTGCCAGGTCTCTTAATGAGAGCAGGTGGTCACTCGTTCCGGTATACTTCTTTGATCCTTGCCAGATATCCGATTTTACGATTTTTCGATTTTTTTTCTCTTTTCATAAGTAAAAACGGAATTCTGATCAAAATTCAATTTTTTTTCTAAATCGAACACGAACGAAATCGCGTTATAATAAGTATGTTTGAGTTTGTATTCGCAATTAACAAACGTAAATTTGTTTGGGTTTGCATTCGCAATTAATATACGTGAATTTGTTTGGATTTGCATTGGCAATCAATAGACGTAAATCTGTTTGGGTTTGCATTCGCAATTAATATACGTGAATTTGTTTGGGTTTTTTTTTTTGGGTTTCCGTGTGATCTTCGTCCGTGATCTTTTGGGTTTCTGAGGATCTTCCTCTTCCTTCGTGTGATCATTCGCAATCAATAGACATACATTTATTTGGGTATGCATTTACATTCCATAAATATGAATTTTTTCGAAGTTTCATCGCCGACATAAATATTCTCGGGTACCAATTTCCAATGTGTAAATAAAAATGAATTAGAGTTTATAATCCTTTAAATGTATTCGTTTCCCTTGTTTTGTCCCTTACTTTTTTACTTCAACGATTGCGTCCCATTAATTTTAATTACTTCCCCGACAAGTTTATCTTCCCTAATGCCTTGCTATTTTTTAATTTATTTGTTGTTCTTTTGTTTTTCATTTTTGTTCGTTCGCTCATTTTTTTTCTTCTCGTACTCGTTCGGCTGGCCGGCGTGCGACGAGCACAGGGATGTGCGTTGAGCGAGATATCCAGGACCTGTTTTCCCGTGCGCGAGTGATTTACCCGCTCGTGTAGTACGCTTTCTTATGGTAGGCTGTTACAAAGGAGCGAGCGCGCGGAGACGCGCCAGCGATCAAGTAGCCGAGATAGATCGCGTTCTCCGCGCAACTTGTGCCGGGCGAGACCTTATTTTTTAATGTATAAAACTGTTGGTCCGCGCGACGAGAGGACACCGTCGGGATCGTGAGAGAATTCACGTTAAAGAAACAACAAAGAGGTTTGAAGAAAGGACGGGGTTCGTTTGGGTTTGTTTGGGTTCACGTTAAAGGAACAACAAAGAGGTTTAAAGAAAGGAGGGGTTCGTTTGGGTTCGTTTGGGTTCACATTAAACAAAAACAAAGAGAGAGAGAGAGAGATAGGAGGAGTCATTTGGACTCATCGATAAGGCTTATTGATGCGCTTTGCCGTCATAACGTAGTTACTATTTCCGGGCGTGTGGACGAATTTCTATTAGCCTGGGTTTCGAAGAGGCTTCTTCGAGCGCAAGGCCGGTACCGAAGGGTTCCGAAGGACTCCGAAGGACTCCAAAGGGCACCAAAGGGCGTTAAGCGGAATCGAAGGGCACCGAAGAGTAGCGAAAGGCGCTGAAGGATATTGAAGGGCACTGCAGAGCACCAAAGGGCACAGAAGAGCACCAAAGAGCGTTGAAGGGCTCCAAAGGGCATCGCAGGGCTCCTCGTACTTATGTACTCGCGCTTATACCTTCAACCTCTCATTACCGCCGCTAGCGATGTTTTCGCTAATACAAGTGAAATTAAGGGCTCTACGTACGTAAAATATTCCGCGACGCTCTACAGAGTGTCCCGAAAATAATCGAATAGTACCCTCGTCCCGCACGTTCTTCCTTTCTTTTTATTTTCGTTTTAATTGCTACTACAATAAACTGGAAAAAAAAAAAACTTGACCGTCCGTGTGAGTGAAGATATTACGGAGATAAGAAAAAAAATGGATATGGGAGGAAGAGGACTTCGAACCCTGGGATGAAACGTCACCGTGTCCTTTAGACGTGAGATCTTCATTATGTATGCGAGAATCGTACACTCTCGTACGATTCTCTCTCTCTCTCTCTCTCTCTCTCTCTCTCTCTCTCTCATTTCTCGGTGTGATATAAATTGCTCCTCTTCTATACCTACACACTTATATTCTTATCATTTTGAAATTGTCCGATAAAATAATTTATATTTTTCATTTGTTCAGATTATGTTCCTAGTCTCCCATTATTTGGTTATCTTCGTCAGCATTTTCTATTTTTTTTTTAGTTTTTAGTTTGTTTTGAAGTTTATTTTTAAGTTACGAGCAGCTCATCATCAGTCAATTTTTGTGCCAAGTCTGATTATCTTTTTAACATTTTTGCATGCCTTTGTTTATTATTTTATGTTATATTGCGATTTTAGTTATTTTTGGTTTAAATTGCGTTTTTTGATTATTTTTTGTTAAAATTACGTTTGTCGGTATTTTGGTTATATTAGTATTCAGTTATTATTTTGATAAACTTTCAATCTATATTTTCTTAAAATTTTTGTTTGCTTTCAAATTGCCCGAAAGTTTTTTACTAGAGCATAATAAAATCTATCATCTACACACTAACGTTTGAAATTTCTGGGACATGCGTTAAGAGATAGAAAGAGAGCTAGAAAGAGAAAATCGGAAGTGTCGAGAACTTTCTGACCAAACATTATAAATTTTCGAAAATCGTTATTGGCTCTAATTTTGAACGGAAAATAACAAGTTATAAGGAGACTCTATTGTTTCAAACTATTATTGTGATAGTAGTATATTTTCATATAATATTCCATTAGCATTATTATATTTTTATATATATTTTCATAATCGTATTATATTTTTGTCGCATTTTACTAACGATATTTTTGGTTTCGATATAATAATTTTATCGCGTATATATCGAGTATTAATATAGTTATATATATCAAAACATAATGAAATGTAATATAATATTGACAAAATAACAATCTTACAAAACAATCTTATTATTGACTTATTATTATAAATATTTTAATTTATTATTATTACATATAATTATGGATAATAATTAAAAAAACATTATTATATTTTCATATAGATATTTTCGTAATTTCATAGAAATTCTATAAAACTCCCTCGGAACAATAGCATTGTTTTTTCTTACTAAAACAATAACGATAAATTAAGAATGGCCGTTACCGTTGTTACTGCTGTAACCATTATTCCGCTTGTTATTATTATTCACGCCATTACAATTTTTAATTGTCCAATTACCGGTCACGATTTACCATTATCCCCCCCCCCCCGGATCCCCTCACTGTCTAGCGGACACGTACGTGTCATGGAAGCAGTTGGCATTCGCGCGCATATAATAATCTCTTATCCCGTATGCCTCCTGTACCACCTTGGCTCTCTAAATGGCCGGACTCGTTACACGGACCCTTGCAACTTTTCAAGCGCCGTTACACCACACTGACACTTCCCTTCTTCTCCTCTCCTAACAGGCGATAGATATTACATATATATATATATATATATATTATTAGTAACAATAATATTATATACTCATTCACTATACAATAATATATACTATATTAGTATAGTGTATTATAACATATAGTTTCGCAATAATTAGGAACATTACCTTATTTACGAATAACGTTTACATAATTATTACATGACTCGTGTAATATTAACAATGATAAAATATTATACTAATTATATCTGTATACATAAGATAAATAAATTAAATGAATGCTATTATTTATATTGTATAATGCGATAGAATCCCATAGTACTTCAATAATAAATGCGCATATTCTATCATTATCGAAATATCGATATTTATATCTGTACACTTTCAATAATAAAAAGTCATAAACATTTTTCTTTAAAAAAAGATCGACTGCAAACAAGAACAAAAAAGAAACAACGGGGACAGAAGAAGAAGCAGACGCGGTGAAACTGCTCGTAAACGTCATCGTGCCTTCGACTAGCTCCGGCGAACAGTAGAGACGAGGGAGGGGCAGAGTAGGCGAGGGTTGTTTTCTCAAGCTGCGCGCGAGCGATCAGGTTTCGCGCTTCTATATATTCACCTAATGATCATGGACGTTCATCAAAAACTCTATACTCGCCTGATATATTTATATATATATATATATATTTGTATTTGTATACAATATATCTTAGGGTCGTAACGAGAAAGCAGCGCGATGGATAAATCCAAGCCGTAAAATTCTTCCTTTAGTTTTCTTATTTTCCAATTTACATGGGTGTAACTTTGAAAATGACGAATTTTAACAAATCCTCTATATATTTTATTCCTTTCAAAAAGGAATTACGGTCAATCTCTTTACAAATTATTATTAACATAATTTTTATAATTATTACACGTGAATAAGTAAAGTGCAAATATATATTAAATAAAGTATATATTTTATTTTATTGTACATAAATAAAGTACAAAAAATATGAAATAATTGACATTTTATATAAAACGTGAATATTGTATTAATATTTTATTAAAATGATTTCATTTGTAGTAAAATGTAGTTAATCAATTTTATAATACAGATTACCGTATACGCTACGCGTTCACTTGACCGCTTTATCAATTATTTTTTTCATTTCTTTTACAACCGTAACTCGAATCGTTGTAAAAAAAATATGTCGGAAAATGATTTACTATTATCCAGTTGCTTAAGTGCGCGACTGGCACCCAGGAGAAACACAAAAGAGAAAATGGTGTTGATTCGATCGAAAAAATAAAAATAAAAGATGCACGAAGATGCGTGCTCATTGAGAGAGCATAATGGCAGCGAGATGCAAATAAACATCTTATTGTGTCGTTAATATTTTACAACTTCGTAGCAAAATAAGGGACGGTGAAAACGAGGAACGAAATTCCGCCTGATCATTGTGGAAATCGGTGGATTTTATATGGGAAAATAATCGGTTGGTCGGCGTATAAAATTGGGGGAGGGAAGGGGGAGGGGGGAGGGTCAAACATTCGTATGCCATTCATTGGAGTATTTCCGAGCCGAGATTCGTAAGTGCGACGTTCAAATGTAGTTAAGTAGTGAAAGGCAGATTTCTATCGATGACGTACTTTTGAACGACGTTAAAAGCGACCAGGAGACGATCGTTTGACGAATTGTGAAGTGCTACCAGCTTTGGTAAAGTTATGACACATCGTTAGCATATTTGGAAACATTGTAGCAACTTGGTACCATCTTTCGTAGGGCAATGGCAATTAGATTACTGGGCACAATCCTTGGTAGCAGCGTGGAAATTTGATAGCATTAGTAGCATTTTAGCAGCTCGGTAGCATATTTGGTAGAATTATGATAACGTTGTACCATCTTTGGTAAGATTCGTACCATCTTTAGTAGTAACTTGAGACGCTCTTTGATAGGATTTAGCCAACTTGTTACCATCTTTGGTGACTATTTGGTAACTAGGTACCATTATAATTTCACCAACTTGGTACCATTTCGTCCCATCTCGAAAAAAGCTTTTCGGGATAAAGACAACTCAGCTTATCCACCGTACGAACTCCATCAGCGTTGATCGTTCGATAGACAATGGCCGGTCCAGCTGATTCACGAAAAGAATACGAAGGGCCAAGAAGACTGGAAAGTTGGAAAGGAGAGATCGGTTCTCGGACTACCGAGGATGTCGTACACTCCCTATTGGTAAAGCATGGAAGTGGAGGTTTCGATACCGCACGCTCGTGCACAATGGAATTATGCCCTACGTATGTTGGAACAATCCTGCGGAGATATCCCTCCTGTTTCTCCGTCTCTGACTCCTCTCTCTCTCTCTCTCTCTCTCTCTCTCGCTGTCTCTCCCTCTCTGTTCCTTTCGGTTCTCAACAATGAGATATGGGCTCGCTCTTGCACTCAGCTTATATACAATAATACACTTCCTAACCTACAAGCGTTCCACGTTCTGTACAACTGTGGCTCGGTATGTCTGATATCCCTGCTATGCCGGGGCCATGTTCTGGTTTTGATCCGTGCACCAGATAAGATCGCCCTTTGTTATACGAAGGCTCGTGCCTTTCGAGATTTCTCCTCTTTCCCTTTCTCGCTGTCTCTTTCTCTCTTTCTCTTCCTCGTTCGGTAAAAAGAAGAAGAGCGAGTGTCTAAGATCGCGTATCCACCATCGTTCTCTGGCCGGAAACCGTGGAAAAAAGGGTTCGATAGGGTGATTTAAAAAAAATTCGTTTTTTCAATTCCCTTTTCGAAATTCCTATGCAAAAATTCCCTATTTTTTCCGGAAACCCCAGGTTCGGTAATAACGGTGAGGTGAAACAGAACGACTACCTAATTATGAACGTAAAGATTTAGGGAGCGATCGTTCCAGTCTTCTATTAGCCTAGCGACGAGCTAAGAATTTTTCGGATTTGAATTTTTTAACTCGTTAATTGGCCCACATGAAATAATTTACAAAACATATTTTCATAGAGAATGGAACGCTCTGTAAAAAAGGTCACTTGGCATTTTATGATAAATGTAGTATTTCAAAAGTTATTCGAGGTTAAAGTTGAGTTTATAGTGATGTCGGTGAATATTGTTTTTTTTTACTTTTCTGACGAAACTATCAGATTTTTCACAAAATTTGATAGAACTTTTTTTGTAGAGCATTTAATTTTCTATAATATGATGTTCGTAAAAATTCAAACGAGGTATTGCTATGAAAGTTATAGGGACGTTTTGCAACGGCATCTATTAGCCTTAGACATCTGATTCTCATTTTTCCCTTTTAATTCGGTGATTAGATCGCGTTCATATTCTCTAATATCATGATTTTATAAAAACCGACCTGATCTATAAAAAAGCTCCTATGGCATTTTGTGATAAGTCTCGTAGTTTCCCTAGAAAAGTGGGTAGTCTTGCAACTTACTCAATACTCAACTTTAACCTTGAATAACTTGTAAAAGACGAAACGGACTATAAAACAATAAGAGACCTTTTTTGTAGCCCGTTTAATTCTCTACAAAATATGTATTGGGTATTTCTATAAAGCCATCCCCTGACAAGTTATAAATCCCGAAAGCAGCGAATTAAGTGTTTTTCATGTTAGCATAGAAAATAGAAAATTGCAAAAATACCTATATCTAGATTTCAAATGTAGGCGTCTCTATTCACTTGGCCCTAATTGCCGACTAAAGAAATTAAAAGAAAGAGTTATTTTTTTGTATCATTTCTAAAGATACACCTGTGTAATTCAGATGAGGGCCAATCGACATTTAAAAGCCTGACCACTTTAGCTGAAATCTTCTAATTTGATTGGCCTGTGATTTAACTGTGCTAAAAGTCCAAGAAGAAAAGATTTCCATGACTGGAGAAGGTTTTCTTTCTTCAAATTCCCTCTCTGACTGAACATCGACCAACAAATGGCTCCACTTGGGTTCAGGTTGTCAAGACCAATAATGGCCTGACGTCATGATGCAACATATCGTTGCGTCTTCCGTGAGAAGGCTGCATTCATTGAAACGAATGATAATCGTTTATTCGATTCCATTGTTCCAACGACAGAAGGAGAGGGGAGAGACGAAAGAAACGAAGTGGGAATGAGACACGGAATGGAAACGAATAGACGCGACGTGTCATGAAGACGATTAAATCGGCTTTCCAATTGACGCTCTCTCATTGCGATGCAAAGAGTTGGGAGGATTCCTTCTCTGCCACCATCTGATCGTACATTCGCTGATTGGCTGATGATCCGATGTCGCTTCTGGCATGCTGATTGCGTCACTTGCTGTCTCGATGATGGCCTAGGAATTCTATCCTATCAACTGGTTTAGCTACACTTTCTCGTGAAGACAATTGCCAATACGAAATCAACTATCAGATCACATGGAGATCCCATGTGAAATCAACTTCCAGATTACCTGGATATGGATTCCATATTGGAAATCTTTTTCAGTGGAATGTCGTGGTCAGGCAGTTGATGGACTGAAATTTTTCATTACTGGACAGTGGTGGGTCATCTTGGTCGATGCACTTCCGTGAGGTAGACCTTTTTCTCTTGTAGTTTCTGATTCCTGCAAGACAATTCATAGAATGAAATTCCTAAATCAACACAAAGGCAAGGATTGGAAATCGTTTTCAGGGGGAAGCGTAGCTCCTGCAGTTCATAGAATGGAATTCGTCAGTACTGGAGACTGGCAGTTCAACTTTAATGATCTACGCACTTCCGGAAGATGTTTCTAGTCCTTTTCCTCCAGCAGTTTCCAGCTCCAGCGATCTCTAACCACTCTTTTTACATCTAGAATTTTCTATGGTTCTGATGGTGTTGGTTACACGGCGGTGGAATGCCAGCAGCTGCAGGCTAGCGCGTCAAATTCCGTCCGTGTATACGTGTATACATCCATTCCCGTTAGCCGGTTCGCAACAACTGTTGATGTTGCGACCGTTTGGTCGTTCACTTTTCGCGAGATGCTTCCATACAAGGCCTCCAGCGCATGATGGTCGCGCTCTTCTCGACACCAAGAATATTACTATCATCGCCGTGTCCGTGAAATCGCCGTTTGCTTCCAGCCAGTCGAGGGAAAAAGACACGAGCGAAAAGCGCAGTTGGCAAACTGGAGACATCAAGGGTCGATCAAGAGACTCCATATCCTTCTATACCCTTCATCCGGTCCGTGGCGGATCGAACGCAGAAAAAGGGGCTGGCCCAATGTGCCGGTTTAAATCGATTCGCGATAGACACACCAGACGGTGATCTCGTACAGTTTCCGAGGTGACTGGACTTAATGGACTGGATTGGGAGTCTTCAATCAGGCAGGTTTTGGATTTCGAGCGGTTTGAGATATTTGGGTTTGTCTGGATCGTGGACGAACGAATGTTGAGGGTTTTAACGATTTGGAGTTTGTTTGGGTAATTGAAAATTCAATTTTGAATTTATTTAATTCATGGGGTTGTTTGTGTCATGAAAGATCCAGCTTGGAATTTTTATGAGAGCATTGAGCTCGTTCGGATCGTGGAAGTTCCAGTTTCAGGTTTGTGAAAGCCATTGGGATCATTTAGGTCATGGAAGATCCAATTTTGGGTTTCTTCATCTTCTCAGGATCTCTAGAAAACAGGCTCATAAAAATACGAATCTTTGGATAATCGACTGCCAACTCTATCACCAACTGTGATGGAAGCTATGACGAACTTTCCTCCAACTGGAACTCCCAACGGAGGTGTACATTTGTGTGGAGAACCGTCGTCGTCCACCGGCTAAGGCTATCCAAGAGAAGGAGGGAGCCATTGGGATGCCACTGGGAGAGCGGGAGGCAATCCAGAGGCGAACGTATTGCGGCTACATGGCATGGCAGCAGGGCATCTTGCAGGAGATGCCCTGCCCGCGGGTGCAACGACCCAGCTGACCTTTGTCCGGACCGTTCTCGCTATGGTCTGGCCTCTGAGCTCTCCGCTGCCTTTCGAGCTGGTTCATGGCTTATTGCACTGCCCGCTCCATTCTCTCTCTCTCTCTCTCTCTCTCTGCAGATATGCATGTGTTACATATCCAGCAAAAGATTTTGAGACATCCACCTTCGAAGCGTGTTTGTCCCTGTATTCCACGGTTCATCCATCCGAACGTATTCCAAATAATCTTTAGATAAGTTGGATCATTTTTAGAAAAAGTTTCATTTGTTCTGAAAGTACGATTGGAACTCTTGGAGAATCGCCCCTGCATGAATACGATAGCAAAATAAACCCAGAAGACAAAAAATAACGCCAGAGCGCTTCCACTCTTAATGGGTAGACTTCTCTTCAGGACAAAGCCAATGATAGTCATTTGTATCTTTGAATCCTTGGTATCTTTTACTTCGTCCACGTTCCATCCTTCACAATTTATTTTCGGACCGAAATAGGTGGAGTTCACGACTTGGTCTTTTTTGGATTTGTTCGGATATTTTAATCTGCGATTAGATTATCTTTGGTTTTGATGTTTTCTTTTGACTTTCATTGACCTTTTGTGCTTTTTTTTGGGTTTGATTGAATTTTTTGAGTTTAATCGTGATTGTTGAGGTTTGATCTGGATGTTTTGAATGTTTTAGGTTCGAATTTTTGGGTTTGTTTGTGTAGTTTCGAGATTTTTGTTTGTTCGTTTTGTTTGGTTATTTTCGGCGTCACTTATCTTGGTTTCGTGCATATTTGATCGATATTTGTTTGGGTTTATTTGAGTTTATTAGGCTGGTTTGGAGTTTTTTCGATTTCGATTGAAGTTTGTTTAGATTGTATCGGGTTCTTCTTCGTTCGATCGTGCTTTTCCCGGTTCGTTTAGGTTTCTGTGGGCTTTTGAGGTTTGTTTCTATATTTTTGGGTTTAATGCGATTTTTTTGGATTTGTTTGAATATTTCTGGTTTTGTTTATTTTTGTTTGGGTATTTTCAGATATTTTAGGTTTCATTGGGTATTTTTGGATTTGTTTAGGTTTGCCTGGGTATTTTTGAATTTCTTGGGTTTGTTTGGGTATTTTTAGATTTGTTGGATATTTTCGAATTGTTTGGATTTGATTGGGTGTTTTCGAATTTCTTCAGCTTTCTTTGGGTATTTTCAGATTTGTTTAGGTTTCTTTCAGTATTTTCAGATTTGTTTAGGTTTCTTTCAGTATTTTCGATTTTGCTAAGGTTTTCTTGAGTTCTTTCATGAATATTGGGAAACAAGTGCTCGATTCTCCAGACTGCATTCCCATGAGAATCAGGCGATATCACACATCCCGGAGGTAACAGATTCAGTCGTGGCCCTTTCGCATCGCGTGCTGGTGACTGTAACACGTGACGCGATCCGGATGCTGCGTGAAGTCTGAAGTGGGAGAAGAGAGGAACCACGATGAGTGACTTCGCTTTGCCCAAGGGAAGCGCACTTTTAATGAGACGATAAGAATCTCGGTCTGAAGCGGGCAAATTATCGCGGAAGTCAGTTGGCCAAGATTGGTTGGAAGAATACATACTGATATTGCTTGGTGCTCGGTCCAATGATCCTTAAAGATTTCTACGACTGGGGGCTTCAATTTCACATTTACTACCGCACGGCTTGCGTTCTAGAAATAATTCTAGAACCTGTAATAATCGTCATCAGCCAATCTTTTTGATGCTCTTGATGGTGTCTCAGTATTTTTCAGTTATTGGAGATTGTTCCTCATTGCGTCACTTTTCATCGTCGTGACGACAGAGATACTAAAGTTCCACTAATCCCAGTTTCCCTGACAATCTTTTATCACTGAATCCTTCGGATGGTCGCTTGCCGACTGATCAACTTCCAGCGAACCATTTTCATTTCCACTTTTCTCCAATTGGATCGCGTTAATCATCATTAACCAGCGATTCTTTCAAATCCTATTTTCTCGTCAGTTCCAGATGATTGGATGATCGGATTGACGACAGCCGGCCAAGTTTTCCCCAGCTTACTTAAGTTTTCAATTTTTATGCCTCCTATCCGATTAATATACGAGATTGCTGTTGTGTTGTCTATTCGAAGGAAAATGTTGCAGTCTCGTCGCAATCTCGCTGGGCACTTTAGTGCGAAAAAGGCTGCAGTCAAATCCAGAACATTAATATGGAGTTTCCGTTCATCTTTGGTACGAGACCTATTGATTCGTACTTTCCCTAAGCATCTCCATCCAATAGTGGAAATTGTTAATAGAATTGTTGGCGATTTTTATGTTATTTATCCACCAATCAAAGTCCTCTTAGAGTCCCTCGGGTAACCACATTTTCTTTTCGTTATCACCATTTGCTTCCATTAGTGCTAGTAATTTTGCCGTTCGAAATTTGTGGGTATATCAAGCCGTATTTAATAGCGTAACAACAGGCACCAACGTGATCCAATGAAGGATGCAAATTCTCGGATTGTACCGTTTGGTGCGTGTTGGAATTTCTCAATATTTTTAAAAATTTCCATCCGTTTGTCCTGAAGAGGGGTTAACTTGATCGTGTAGAAATCAAGTATAAACCCAAGACATTTACAGAAGTTAAAGAGAACAAGTCGGCTTTTTTCTTTATTGATAATACAACCCAGTCTTTCCGGCATGTAGAGGCTGGTGTGTATATTTTGGAGACAGTCGGCATAGGATTCTCCAAAAAGGAGGATGTCATCTAGATGAAGAACAGATAGGTAACCTTTTTGTCGGAGATGTGTTATGGCAACGCGCATGAGTTTTGTGAAAACATAAGGCGCCATGTTTAACCCAAACGGCGTGATCGTAAACTCATAGAGTTGTCTCAAAAAAGTAAATCTCTAAAATGTATGGCTGTCTGGGTGATATATTAGATGATATGCGTCTTTTAGGTCAATTGATGCCATGAAGCAGTCTTTGCACATGAGTTATCTTGCTGTTGTGAGATTCTCTAGGTTAAAATGTACTGTGTTGGTGAATTCATTTAACTTTTTTTAATTTACGATTAGTCTTTTTGTATCGTGCAAGAAAAAAACACGATTTCACCGTTAATGCTTGTGTTACTACATCATATGAATTTATCTGGCTCGACGCATCCTCACTCTAGACAGATATGTACTTGACCGAAGTACCTTCTTGGACTCGTATCTCAAGGAATTTTATTTCTTTTATCTCTACATGGCTTACCGCAACGTTTGTCCAATCGTTAGCTCTTAATGACTCGTGTCTCATCAGAGAAGATAATACAAGGGATTTGTAACCCTGCAGGTCTATCTAGCTTCTTGGCTAATCCAATTTTTCGTTCAATCCCATTTACGAGGAAAAGGATTCAGGTCCGGTAAAAAAAAACTCGTGTTTCTGTGCAAGCGTTTTTTTTACTCTTGTCAAGTCCGCCATTAGCCTTGTACTTGCGTTGCACACGTAGAGCGAAAATAAGACGGTTTTTACTTACGACTTCGATGATGATGTTTTCGCACGTTTTTCTTGATTTCTCTTGCGTCCCACGTTTTTAGCTCTTCTAGTCACAGACAATTATTTTCACCTGTTTGCGTGTGCTGCACAAGAAAAGGAATGGCGAAAATATCAGAGACGGTCCGCATGATGACCCGGGAGTGCACTTCGTTTATTTTGATTACTTTAAACCTCTGGTGCAAACTGTAGTAGAAAGAGGTACTACCAGCGATCTGAAGGAAGAGGCGCGAACTGCAATCAGGCTTTACGCTCATCATTGAACATTCGTTTTATTCCTTCTCAACGAAGTGGCCCATTTTGGCCTCATTATCGCAACGAAAAGACCATCTCGTTCGAAAGACCGACTGGACCGGGCTATCAAATCCAGACTGTCGTAATACGTGTTCCAGTGACGTATGAGCGAAACCGACCGAAAACACCATCCACCCAAAGAGCCCACATTCATATCACGTTCCCATGGGTGAATCCTTCTCATCGTAAACGCGAGCTGGCAATACGAACCTGTTGCGTTTCCTCGTATCGTCTACCCTCATCCCCACCTCACCCTTCCCCACCAACCTCCAACCTCCAACCATTATCATACAGTGTACAACTGCGCGGGAGTGATGAGCTGCGCCGGGGAGCGGTAGGTTCCAGCCTCGTGAGTTACGCACGGTGTACAGAGCCAGCCTATGTACAGCTCTCATGAGCCCTGCAATAATGTACCCTGGAGCCAACAGGCTCATCCAGCCCGCAACAATCGGGGACACATCCCAACAATCCCATTTCCAAGGCTCTTGATATAACTTAAGTACACGTAGAATATATTTCCCCTCTACATTATGTAATGGGATTTTTGTTATTATATATATATATATATATATATATATGTGTGTATTTTTTTTTTATGTTATTTTTTCCCAAAATATATTTTTTAATATATATGGGACATTCCGTGCCGATTCGACCTGGGCTTGACACGTCACCTCTCCGATTTGACCAGGGATTTTTTATGTTATTGTACTATCTCTGAAAGGCACTCGAGAATTTTTTCAGATTTTTTCGGAACGACTGGACTTCTCAATATTTTTTATAAACAAAAAATTAGCGCCCAAATTTAAAAATTGGTAGAAAATCACAAAAATCCTGTGTCCCATACCGAACACTGTAAGCGTTGGAAAAAAGTGGGCGCGCGTTTCGTTTGTCGTATAACGCGCTTTTTTCGCAAAAATAAAAATTTAATAGAATCAATAGCCTAAAAAACATACTAATTCTAAAAAATATCTCAACAAATTCGATTCAATTCTACATGATGTCGGGTATTTTTTTCCACTTTAACTTTTTTAATTTTTCCGTTATTATTTTTTTTTATTTTTACGCTTTTATTTTTATTTTTTTCATTTTTTTCTAAAAAAGAGCGTTGTAGGCCAAATGAAACGCGCGCCCAGTTTTTCTCAACGCTCACAGTGTTTGATATGTGACACAGGATTTTTGCGATTTTTTTCCGATTTTTTAAATTTCGGCGTTAATTTTTTGTCTATAAAAAATATTGTGAAGTCAAATCGTTCCGAAAACATCTGCAAAAATTCGACGGGTCAAACCCAGGCCGAATCGGCATGGATGGCGCCATATATATTAGATATTGTACGCATTTTTTTGTAATCAAAATAAATTTTATTTAAATAAATAAATTCCTAAATTATACTCCCAAATTAAATAAAATTTAGGAGTATAAAAAATGCCTAAATGTCAAAGTAATTGTAAGATAATTGTATGCCTAATCCCTTCTCTCAATCTGTTATAAATATGCGCTGAAAAATTTAAAAAAAAATGTGATCAATTTGTTCATGCTCTTACTTTGGAACAATTGAAACGTTAGGCAGGATGATCTTTGCATAGCTAGAAAGAAATTCCTGTCTCATTGCCAGCTGTCAACACACCAAAAGTCTTTGCTACGCAGGATATGTCCGTGTCGTAACTTTGACGTTCTAGCCCCCACGAATTGCCCTCGAGGTACAAAAATTCGCGGGGTATAACGACAATAACATTTACGCTTCAAAAAGAAAGACAGAGTGAGATGATGATGATGATAGATTTTATTATGCCTCAGTACAAAAACTGTCGGGCAATTAAAACTAAAAGTGTTAACAAAATAAAGATATAAAAATATAACAAATTAATACTTAATAATAATAGAACAGAATAATTTAAAAACACCGTATAAACCAATATAAATCAGTATAAATCGGAAACGCAAAAATGATTCTAAAAAGTTCAGTGCAACTGCAAGAATTGACTAAACGATAGACAACACATAACTACAAATAATTTAAAAAGCAATTTAAAAATAAACTTAAAAGTAAATTAGAGACTAACAACAATCCAAACAGAGAGAGGTAGAGAGGGGGGGGGGCGGGATAAGGGAGAAAGGAAGCTCGGAAGAGAGAAAGAGCCCATCATTAGCATATTAATTTCTAGAAGGTTCTGCGGCACGCAGATAAAGCATCTTAGGAAGCGAGAACTTGGGTGATGAATCAAGCTCATAGCCCCCGCTGTAATTATTCAGAAACTGCGCGTCTACCAACCTCCATGGGCTTCTCCGACCTAGCTGGTTCTCAACTCAAATTCATGACCAGTACATTCAACTTTACCGTTCAATCAGCAGTCTGACCTCGACGAAACATCTTGTCACTCCTCATTGGAAACCGGACGTCCCTAGGAATTTATACAATATACCTCACCATGCCAACTCTGTGCGATCCACTAACGGAAACTCTTGATTGCGCCGAAGTAACTGAAATACGTAAAAGTTACTAGAAATTACTGAAATATGAAGAAGTTACTAGAAGTTTGATGAAATACGAAGAACTTACAAGTAGTCACTGAAACACGCCGAACTCACTAGAAATTGCTGAAATATGTGGAAATTACTAAAATATGCAAAAGTCGCTAAAAGTTAATCAAACACATCGAAATCACTAGAAATGACTAAAATGTGTGGTAATGACTAAAATATGCAGAAGTTACTGGAAGCTATTGAAATAGGCGGAACTTACAAGAACTTATTAAAATACGCTAAAGTCACTAGAAGTTACTGAAAAACGCAGAAGTCACTAGCGTTTACTGAAATATGCGGAATTGACTAAAACTTATTGAAACACGCAGTAGTTAAAAGAAGTTAATAAAGTATACAGGTGTTACTGTATTTTATTAGAAACTTTTATAGAACTTCAATTGAACGAACTTTCCATCACTTAAATATCCCCACCATCCGAATTTGTACAAACTTTCCCTGAAGTTGCCAAACAAACTTTCCTAGATTCGTCCCGAAGAATTTTTCGAGAAGGAACTAAAAAAGAATTGATCCGTAAATTAATAGGAAAATGTTTCCGTAAGTGGACAGATAAACTCCCCAAAAGTTACAAGGTAAACTTAGCACCGAGTTACTAGACAAACTTCACTAGAAGTTACTAGAAAAACTTTTGCAGCATTGGCTAGGAGAATGTCCCGAGAAGTTACTGAAAAATCTTCTCCAGAAGTTTCGAAGAAGAAACGACCCCACGAAAAAAAACTTTCCTGGTAAATTCCGGGAAAAATTGAAGGTTTCTAGTTACTTTGGAAAATGTTACTAGAAACCTAGTATCTGTGGGGGTAATTACTAGAAATCTAGTTACTTTGAAAGATACTAGAAATCTCTCCATCAGCCACCACCTGCCAAATGATTTCCGGAAGGATCCTCCGATCGATAAAAATTTGTCGAATCCCCATACGTGGGCCGACCTCCGTGCAATAGACGGTTCGCCGGGCTGATTTAGAGCACGGCCGGTAGATCGACCGGGGGGGGGGGGGGGGGGGGGGGGGGGGGGGGGGGGGGGGGGGGGGGGGGGGGGGAAAGAAAGTAGGCGCGCGCGGGCCATGGCGGAAAATGTGTGATAGGTCCCGGTACGCGTGCGTGTACGTGTCGCTCTCATCGTGCGAGTGAAAAATGAGAATGTGGCATCAGCGTCGATCGACCAGAATGCAGATACAATGGAGGATGCGATACGAAGAGAGATGGAAAATCGAGGAAGAGCCTCTCGAAAGCACTCGAAAGAGAATAGGCGATGATATAGGCTTACGAGTGCCCGATGGATGTGCATAGGTAGTGAAAGCTATCGATTCATCGGAAGTTCGTCCTACGATATATATATATATGTATATATCGTAGGACGTACATATTATACACGACAGCAAATTCATCAACTTGAATACTTGTTTTTCTGTACAATGTACAATTACTATTTTTACAAACTTGTCGCGCAAATAAGACTGCTTTTTAATGAGTGAAATACTGTAAAGTTACAAGCGGCTAAAAACATGCATATGCCTACGATATATATACATATATATATCTCGATATCGTAGGCATATGCATGTTTTTAGCCGCTTGCAACTTTACAGTATACTAAAAAACAAGTAGTCAAGTTGATGAATTTGCTGCGTGTATAATATAAAGGGGCGGGGAGGGGGGGGGGGGTTATAAGGGTTGATGATGATGATATTTTTTATGAGGCCGCAGTCATAGACTTTCGGGCAAAAAAAGAGATAGTAATATAAAGCATAAAAAACGTTAAACACTAACTTAACTGAATAAAAATAATAATGATACAATAATAATAAGAAGAATAAAACAATAATAAAAAGAATGGAAATTGCGAACAACTTCGAGCTAAGGAACCAAACAAAAGAAAATAATCCAAAACCTATAATAAAACGTTGTGATAACGTAAAAAACAGAAATAATGAATGAATTAGTCGAAGTCCCACGTTATTCAAATAGGTAACAAAGCGAGTTTACTGGCACGTATTCCCATCGGATTAGAGCGCTAGAGTTTCGCATACATTTTTATTTATTTATTTCAATAATATCTGGGGCGGGGCACTCTTGGAAATTCGTAAATATTAAGGACCACCCTAATATATATTTGCACATATAATTGTACAGTACGAAGGAGGGAATATTATTATGAAATGATTTAAAAAATGTATGTACCATGCATTATTCTGCATTTTAGATGATATATTGTTTCACAATATTCATGTTTTCGATTTCTTTTTATTGTAGCATTCTAACTGTTCTTTTTTCTTCATTTTTTAAATTTATTTCTAATCATTTTACAATTCTTGCAATCTTTTTAAATACTTATTAAGTTTTTTTTTGTACATATTGAACGATTTTCTATTTTAAAAAATGTATATATTTTATGTATTACATTTATTATTATGTATCAGGGGACCTCTTAATATCGATATTGAGTCTTATGTTGCCAGGTATTTTTTAAAACCCCTCATATACATATACATATAAATAAATTTAAAAAATGTTCGTATATATTTTTATTCCGGGCATCATCAAAGCATCTCTCCCGTTGGCACGTGCGGGTTCTTCCTTCCTGAAAAAAAAGTTTGGTTATGTGCGGAACAAGGCCTTTATCAGGCTCGTATTTCATTGGAGCTCGACACTCGCCATCTACCGTTCTCTCTCTTTCTGCGACGCTTTTCGTCGGGTTCATCATCGCTACCAGGCGAAATTAAATTTTAATTAACTCCCAGTGGACCCGCTAACGAACGTAATTATATACTATGTAACTATATATATATGTTCGTTTTTATATCTATACATATATTATAAATATAAAAAATTTATTCTATATTTTATATAGTCTATGACGTTATATCGATACCCAATCTTTTTTACGAAATATTAATTGTGGGATTTTGAATAATTTACTCAGCACCTCGAAACTATTGGCATGAATTCGAATATATATATATACGAAAAAATATATAAAAGGAAAAAAACATTTCAATATTGCACTTTTAATATCTTTTTACGTATAAATATATGAATATACATTAGTGTGGTCCTTATTTTTGGTAATTTCGAATTTTGCTGCTCGAACCGACCAAAAAGGTTACCAATGTGTATTGGTAACCTTTTTGGCTGTGGAATTTTTCCATTTAATTAACATGGGCGTATGGACCAGTGGCAGTATATTTTTTTTCTGATTTAATATTGCTCCGAAAAATTGGATACTTACGAAGCGTTTCTATTATAGTTATAGGTACTTCAGAAAAAAATAAGAGATTTTCAGCGAAAGAAGTTTTGGACGAACTGCTTGGCAATCTACCGTTACAGAAAAAAAAAAATTTTCAATCGGAACTACGTTTTTTTTATTGAATACAATATTGAATGCCCTAAAGTAAAAAGTGATTTTGTATTTTTTTTGTATCGCTAGAATTTATTTATTATCCTGTTCAAGCTGCTCAAACAATATTTGATGTTAGCTAAGCGGTTCTTTCAAAACTTCCGCCGCTAAAAATCTCTCATTTTTTTCTGAAGTTCCTATTAATATAATTATCGGAGTATATATATACCCCTATGAAAAAAATATCAATTTGTTTACTGTTTTTTATAACATTTTAATCATGATTATTCATTAATTAATGTTAACCATGGTACTTAAAATAATTGCCTCGAGACATCAACAATATTAATCAACAAGAAAATATCTTTTTTAATACATAAAAAAAGGCTATATATATCAAATTGCACTTTTTTATCGAACGTATAATTTGGTACAGCCAAATAGCCAATTATAATGAAAGTGCTCGATAATTCTAGCACCGTCTGCGGAATCATATGAAACTTCAACTTCTGTGATTGTTGCTTGGACTCTTGATACCAGCGACTCTCGGAATATATTGATTGATATTTATACCTTGCGAATATTTTCTTGTCCCGCGTCTTTTTTGTCGCCACCCCCCCCCCCCCATTCCTTCCCGCGGCGTCATTGCGGACGCGAATCTCAATCTCAGGCTGACTCATAAATATAAATCGACTTTTTCTAATTACCCAGAATAATAGCGTCCTGGCTTGCGAAATAGCATTGCAAGGACAAAAACTTATGAGCAATGAAAAAGGGAGGGTGAGAGGGGGAAGGATGTCTCGCTACTTGGCCATTAATTGAAAGAAATTACCAAAACAAACTCACGAAAACCAACGTTAATTTTTTTTTTTTGTTTATGGAAGTTTGAATAAATGGGAGAAAATTTGGGCCGTGATGGTAAAAAAACGACCCATGAAAAATAGAGAGATTACTTTTTTGTTTATTGAAAAACATTTATAAATAATTACTTTCTCATTATTTAAACAATCTATTATCACGAAAAAACTAATATCATATTTCATATATTAGGGAATTATCGCTAACTTTTTTGAAATTTATTTATCATTTCTTTATACGTATTGTTCCATATATTAGATTTATTTATCCTTTATTCATTCGGGTCACTAATATTATATTTGATATTTATATTTCTATACAAAAACGATATTTTTCTATATCAGGATACTGAACGAGAGTTTTATAGAAAACAAAAATGGCCAGCTGCAAAGAAAAAAATATGGATTTCCGATAAAGAAAAGGTTAGTATTATTATTAACAAATAGATGAGCGTATTAAAAAAAACGTCGCGTCAGAAAAGTTGAAAACTTAGCTCTATTCGAATTTCATGGGAAACCCAAGTATATTAGAAAATATACTCAAGTTACACTTTACCACATTTAAACAGGTGTCATTTTTCATATGCAGAAAAATGGTACCTAAGAAAATTGAAGGTCAAACACATATCAGTACTAATAACCAAAAAAGTCATAAATTGAACAAAAAAAACAGCTCTGTGTGAATTCCAAGTAATATTTAAAAAAACTCCATTTTTGAAATTTGTCCGAAATCTCGATTGCAAATTTCAGTTTCAGCCCTAGACCACAAAATTTTGAGCAGAAGAATAGTATCTATGAAAAGTGATAGTCATACGCATTTCTGCCTAAATAACAAAAAAAAAAAAATAAATTGAACAAAAAATAACAGCTCTGTCTGAATTGCAAAGTAAAATTTAAAGAAACTCAATTTTTGAAATTCGTCCGAAATCTCTTGTGCAAATTTCAGTTTTAGTCCTAGAAAACAAAATTTTGGGCAGAAGAGCAGTACCTACGAAAATCAAAGGTCATACATGTGCCAGGATGAATAACCAGAAAAGTCATAAATTGAACAAAAAAGAACAGCTCTGTTTGAATTTCAAGTAAAATTTTTAAAAATCTCAATTTTTGAAATTTCTCCAAAATCTTTTTCGCAAATTTCAGTTTCAGTCCTAAACCACAAAATTTTGTGCAGAAGAATAGTACCTATAAAAATTGAAGGTCATATACATTTCTGAATGAATAACCAGAAAAGTGATAAATTGAAAAAAAAAAAGGCGAGTGGTACTTGAACGCTCTGCCAAGCGATAGCCCGGAATGATCCTGACCGCCTGTACGAGAGCGGAGTCGCGTGTGCGGAGCGCTCGGTAACCGACACCGCAGCGGGAGTGGGACGATCGATATCAGTTGTCAACTTGGCACATCTATCTCCCGCTATGCCACGTTACGTACGCGAGAAGAATCTTGCCCTTTTTTCCCTTCCTTCTTCACTTACCCATCTCGCCCCCGCAAACTTCTATCTTTTTTTTTTTCGTTTCAGCTCGCCTGATTTTCTACGACCCGACTTCATTCACGTTCCCATATGTAAAACTTGCGTGCCGCGTACGATATTTTCTCGACGGGACATTGGTACGGCTACGCTCGCTTGAAAAGTGCATACGTGTAAGAGGCGTTTTCGTATACTCGGTGAACGTTGCACACACGTGCAAACCCATACCGGGTGAGTCACGAGAAATCGGCGACCTGCGTTAAAATTATTCCTACTCAATTCCCAGTTTTTCTCTGCTTTTCGTGCCTCAAGGTCATTCAAGGTCCCCACAAGGTCATTCAAGGTCATTCATCATTAACACCAGCACGTCTGAGGTCAACAAAAGGACTTTTAAGGTCAGCAAAGGTCATTCAAGGTCAACACAAGGTTGTCCAGGGCCAACACTAGAACTTCAATACTTCAAGATCAACGTAAGGTCATCCAAGCTTCTCCAAGATCATAAAAAAACCATTCAAGCTCCTCCAAGATAAAAACAAGGTTATCGACGATCAACACAACGTCATCCACTCTCAGCAAAAGGTCATACGTGGTCGACATAAAACGAATTTGCTGAGGATTTACGGTTTATTGTTGTTTTTTTTCGTCTGTCAAGGTGATTCAACGTTAGCTCAAGGTCGCCTTGAAAACGACGCATTGATCTCGACATCGATAGAACGCCGTTCCAATCGAAAAGGCAAATCGCGATCGTACCTAGGTTAGCGCAAGGTCAACCTCAAAGTCATCCCACATTTTTATTGAACAAAAAAAAGACTAAACGGAAGCACCTACGAAAAATATTTTCATTTGTCTCTCAGTTGTTCCGCCGATCTTTTTTTTTCAGAATCAATATTTATAAGACTTTTGGATTTCGGCCTTTTCGACTTTGGGACTTTGAACTTTGGACTTTGGGACTTTGGGACTTTGGGACTTTGAACTTTGGACTTTGGGACTTTGAACTTTGAACTTTTGGTCTTTTGGACTTTTGGACTTTTAAATCTAGACTTTTGGCTAATTCCTCCGAGCCACCCGGTATATAGATACATACGCGCGATAAATATATTTGCATAGATATATCTGTATATAATTTCATCCAAACTTTCGTGAGGATAAAGAAGTATGAAGGACGTGGGGGCCGAGTGGATCTTCGCCAAGAGATCTCGCGACAGATGTTGTCACGAGATTGAATTCGGTTACACACGTACCTACGTGTGTCGTCCTCGTTCGTACGTCCTTCTTTTTTTTCCTTACTCTCCTTCGTTCCCACATTTTTATTCATCCCGACTCGGTCGCCCGGTTATCTCCGCTGGCAGCGGTGAATCATCCGGTACTATCGATGCAGACGTAACACCGATTTGTCATTTAATCAACGGGAACCTTTCGAGAATAGAGAAGGGAAAAAACTCCGAAAATATATTTAAGTATGGAAAATTTAATTCCACGAAGTTGGTAAAGCGTAGCAACAGTTGTGGCGATCAATATCTTTTTTTTCTTGTTTTTCGATTTATTTATTATATAAGTATAATTTATTAGTAAATATTCAATATTGTAAGAATGAATATTCAATTTATACCAAAATTTGTATACTTTTCGTTAATTTCAGGTAGAATATATATATATATATATATATATACTATTAATAATGATTATTATTATTATACTTTCTTATAAACATATAAAAACATGATTTTTATAATAATAAGAATATTCAAATAAACAAGAAGTAACAAAAATAATAATAATATAATACTAGATATTTTTTAAAATAATAACTAATAGTAGTATATTTAGTCCCGAATAGTACTTCATTGAATATTTTAAAATTATCTTTTTTAAAATCCGTAAATTTTAATTTTCGGGCATATAAAATTTTAAGCATCGAATATTATATGAATTTATTGTTTATATCACAGCAAAATTTCTTCTTAAATAAATTATTGAAAACGGTTTATTGTTAACATATATTAAACATCAATATTCAATTATTGAAAGAATATTGTAAAAGACAAATCGACAATAAAAATTGGGATAAAATAAGAATATTCTAATCATACAATACTACGTAACGAAATGTGGACCAAAATAACATAAAGTAGTAAAGATGCATTATCAATATACAATAATAAATAATTAAGAATAGTTACGCTTATACTTACTCTTATCGTTATTAATTTCATTGTTAATAATACTTATTGTCATTTCTCTTGATAATATTATCAATAATAGGTATTCAATAATTGATAATAATATTAATAAAATTTATTATACATAATAGTTTGTTTGGGTTTTGGTAAATAATGCATAATATGATTGATAATAGTTATTAAATAATTAATAACAATAATAATTATAAATACGAATAAGGATAATATTAATTCACAAAGTTTCGGTGGTCGTCTGGTGGTCCTTGGTTCGGCTCGCGACAAGTTTGCTGATTGCTTTTGGGCGGTGGTTTACTCATTGCCTACTGGTGATGTCGCGGGGCTGCACAGTGTCGTCGTATAAGGGCGATTTAGCTTGCAGCAATCGAGCCAGAAGCGGCGACTGCGAGACCACATCTTCCTAATGACTCCCGCCAGAGCGTGTAATGTACGTACACCTAAGTGTACCCGTTCCTTTGTATATGTGGACGGAGGTTGGTGAGAACAGCGTAATGTTACGTCCTCGAGAGTATCGCGAGAATCACAAAGAGGAGGAGAAGAAGAAGAAGAAGAAGTGGAGAGGGGAAGGGAGATGAACGCGTGCGCCCGTCCAAACGTAAACTAATGTTTCATTAAGACGGGCAGCTGCGTCTCGTCACTTAACTTATTAAACAAGATGGCTGCCAGTACCAGAAGATCCCATCCTACGAATGGAATGGATAAACCTTGATACACGTACGTGCGTGTGGATTTTTCGAAAGAAACCGGGAGAAAAGAAGAGCAATGATGACTCTTTTTCGATAAGGACCCCCAGCTAAAGACGTATTTTTAATGGCAACTTCGTACGGCTGTCCAAAGGTGCGAAGGTTGTTATTGGTACCACTTCCAGAATCCACTTTGATACTAAACATTACCGCAGTGAAAGTTTGACATTCCGGTTATGATGAAGTCTTTAGATCCTCTTAGAGCGTTACTACCGGCCCTCCATTTGGGATAAAGGATATGACGAACACGCCTGCGTCCACTTCGAAATTTTGAAACCACTATTGTCTTAACCGGCTGAACCAATTGGTATAAAATTTGTTATTTGCATTCAAGGCCATGGCACCGAGGGCCTCCTGCTCGCCTTTTTGGATAAAAGAAAGTTTACACCTTGAAAAATCGCGACGAGAAACCGAGCACACGCCTGCGTCCACTGCAGAATTTTGAAAGTACTATTCTCTCAAACGGCTGAACCAATCGGTGTGAAATTTGTTGTGTGCATTCAAGACAATGGCACCGAGGGCCTCCTGCTGGCCATTTTGATCAAAATGTTTGATCCTTGAAAAATTGTGTCGAGAAATCGGGAACACGCCTCCGTCCACTTAGAAATTTTGAAAGCACTATTCTCTCAAACGGCTGATCCAATCGGTATAAAATGTGTTGTGTGCATTCAGGACAATGGCACCAAGGGCCCGGCCACCATTTTGGATGAAAACATTTTATTCTTCAGAAATCGCGGTTTGAAACGTTTCGATTATCTATCTCTCTCGCACTCAGGCTTCACGTGGTAATGTTCGTCATGCCCTTAAGACTGATGGAATCACGGTTGAATATTCTAGTAAAAATTTGCCATGACCATAATTTGAAAGATGGTTTCAACCGCTCGTAGATCTAGGTTGAAGTTTGTTAGAAAGAGAGTTCAACATTCCAGTCACTCTTGAGTGACTATCAGAACTTTGATGATTCTCCTAGACTCCTAGGCTTACGCTAGAGATTTATATGGCAGAAATTCTAGATACTTGAACATTCCAAAAACTTGGCTGAATGGTCGATACTTCTTCTTAGGTCTAGGCTGAAATTTGGTAAACCACGATTGAACATTCTAATACCTCTTACAATAAAAAAAAACCAGACTCCACGATTTTCTACCTAGAAATAATCCACGCAAACTCCTCCAACCCCCGAAACTTGGTTGAAGCACGAGTTATCATGGAAAGTTCCCGGACGCTGCCATAATCCAATAGACTTCTCAGCGAGTAGTTATCACCGAGCTAGAAAATCCCTTGTACGTTTAGTTCCTCCAGCTCAGCGACTAAAACTTTCTCGAATCGAGCCCCCATACGTACCTGTTTGATGGGGGGCGGCGGTGGTACAGCAACTCCGAGCAACGCTGGCTGAGCGTTTCGTCACTCGGGTAAGCGGATCACGCACCCCACTGAGTGCTTTACGGCGTCACTTTTTTACCAACCCCTATCCCACTTCCACGTGATTTTTTCTCCGCTGGTTCTCCAACTCCTTGGCATCCTCGCTCCCTCGATGGCCCTTCGCACAATCTCGCGTTTCCAAAGGGCGTCGGTAGCTACGAGTCAACACTGCCAACGCTCAACCGCCCGGCCCTTCACCCCCTGCGCCGAAAAAAAAAACCTTTCCATAGTCATCTTTACGACAATTGGGTCTCTAGAGGCAAAAAAAAATGGTGCAGTTTTTTATCTGCCACAGCTGACGCAGTCAATGAGCCTCCGAACGTCTTTGGGTGGCCAGTAAATGGAGTAGTTGGTATCAAGTACGTGGGAAAGCTGGCTGCCGTTTGATTTTATTTCATTGAATTCTTCACCGAGCGACAAACCGGAGAACGCTCGGAATATCAAATGAAGTTAGTCTTGCTAGTTGAAGGAAGGAGAGAAGAGTGTTGGTGGACAAGAATAGAGCTGTGGTGTAGGATACAACCAGAAGATGGAGGAGGCTACTTGCAGGCTCTGAGCAACGAGAAAGAACCCGCCTTAGCTTTCCAACCTACCAGATGTATGGATGCCGGGTTTCTGTACTGCTTTTTCTGTTGTAATAGTAAAACGAAGAAAAGTGGTGTATAGTGTTCCCAGGGACGACTCAGGATACACCCTGCATACCCAAGTGGCCATTGCCACATGATCCAGACGAGTATGCCTTTTCGTTCGCCCTCCTCTATCCGACTACGTCTTTTCATCAAGATGTACATCCTATCACCTGTATTTTTGATTACCGTGATTACTGTACAGCCTGTAAATCCTAGACTTGGCCTTTGATGGAATGGAACGACGTTCTGGAAGGATCAACAAGGTTGATGGAAAAGCTCAGACCTTTGGGGTTTATGCTCCCTCTGACTATGTGGCTTCAATAAAACAACCCATTACTCATATTCTTCATGGTGATTACTGTGCACCGAGTTTACAAGTCTGAAATTTGTTTTTTTTTTTATCGCAGCGACATTGGGGGCAGCCTGATCAACGCGGTTGATGGAAAAGCTTGGATCCTTGGTATGGTCCCTTTGGCCAATTTTTTGCAGCAAAACCTAGATTTTTGATAGTCCTAATTTCCGTGCATCAAGCCTTCAAATCCTAGACTCGACTTTTGGTCGGAACGACATCGTGGACAGCCCGGTTAACGAGGTTGATGGTAGACTTTGGGTCCTTAGTGGTAGTGGGTTTGTTATGGTTTGATGTGTTTTGATGAAGGACGTGACAGTTGCTGGTAACTTTGGTTACTTAGCACCAATCGAGTATATCGCTTCCGGATATAGGCGAACATTCGTATCCGCGTGTAAATGAAATATCCCGGGTTTATTGTCACCAGACATGGGAAATTGAGCTACGAAGCGGAGCCTCCCCATTATGTTTACGACAAATGGAGGAGTCGCCCCGCGGCTGATCGTAGTCGACCAAAAAGCACACATTGCGTTACGGGATCACCCTCCCATCGGGACGACCCTTGTTCCACGTGCTATACCACCGTCGCAAAAGCGACGTCCGAAAAAGCGCGCCGAAGGATGACGCGAAACGATTGTAGGCGTTTTCGGGCTTTTAGCTGGCCAAGCCTGTATTCACCTTTGTTAACTTCGCTTTTGTACGAACGAACCGTGATACGTTTATCAAAACGGTAAAAGGAACCCGGCCAGGTTTCATCCGGAAAATATATGCAGTTTCCTTTCGTGGACCACCACAGAATACGCCATTAGGAAACCTAAACGGATAAATAATTGAAACTAACATTAATGTTTTATACATTCACATAAAAGTTATATAAAAATACAGTAAGCATTGACACATCCAAAATTAGTTAATGAAGAAATCAATATAAGGTTTTTATAAATTTCTTAAAATTACATGGCAATACAGTAAACATTAAAAAATAAAAAATAAATTAATAACGAAATGATGAACACTACGATTTTATAAAAACACAGTAAAGATTCACACATTAAAAAGTAATCATTTTGAATTTGATTTCATGGCTTCTGGTTCTGATAATTTTTGGAGCTTTGAGCCATTAAAAAAATATTTAGCACTCTTCTCTCTGTCTCTCTCCCTCTCTTTCTTTCTCTCTCTCTCTGTCTTCGTCCCTTCAAAAAATTTGCGCTTGTACTTTTCAATATCTCGACCAAAGGAAATTGCTCTCAAATGCTGTCATGCTTGAATTACGACAAACTCTGTAATGTCCCGATTCCACCTGGGCCACGTGGGCGCATTCAACGCCCGTTTCACTTTTTTTGTTCGTGTTTTCTTGTGTCCGATCTCTGAAATCGGAATCTCAAAATAATGGTTTAAAAACTTCTTCTCGATTCTTCACTCATTATCTCGTCATATAACAATATAAAAAAATGTTATTCAATTAAAACTAGTGTCAAATATTCCCATTACATTTCTCAAAATGCCAAACGCCCAAAAAATAATTTTTAAATAGAATCTTGAGTAATTTATTTTTTTAATGAATAACTGACGAAGAATTTTTAAATTAAAATAATGTTTTAATAAAAAAAGTCAATAAATTATTTTTTAACTGAAGAATTCATAAATTACTTGTTTCAATTATTAAATAAGATTTTAAAAAATTCTCTCATTTATATTTTATACTATAAATATATATATGTATATATTCATTTATTTATATATTTGTTTATTTATATATTTATTTATACTAAGATTATAAAAAATTCCCAAAAATATAAATAATCAAAAGGTGTTCGAATGGTTTTCGAATGCAACACCACGTCCACAATGTACCGAAAAAACATAACTCGGGTATTTTAACGCCCGATTATCCTGACAGTGGTCAGCTTGTAGACCGGATCGTCACTGGGGCGTGACCTGCCGCTTTCACCAAAAAGATCCACCGAAATGAATTGGCCTTCGATGAAAATGGTCCGCCACGCCTTTTCATTCGGAATATACAATTTTATGCCCACGTAACAGAGACGTAACCGTTTATGGTTTCCGAGTCAAAAATTGGGTCCATTTTTGCACCCACGATGGATAATACGACAGTAACGTATTTTTCAGCTCGTACTCCAGTCATCAACCCCCACGTATTTTCACGCCCATTTGGCTGACCCTTTATTAAAAAACTTTTTTCCCCATTCTTCGATTCTTCCCTTTTTACCGTTATTTCTTAATTCGTTAAATTCTTGGCACACAATTATGTCTGTGGCGCGTGCCTTGAAAAATCGTAGGGGCGGGGGATTGGCTTTTCTTTTTTTTTCATTTTGTGGGCGAAAATCGAAATTCGTGAGGGTATTTGGCACGAAATTGACTTTTTCATTGGCTTCTGACGGTTGCACTTTTCACACCTCAAATCGGTGCTTTATTCGACAACGATAAATAATTCGTTACGGTAGGGCAGACAGCTGCCTCAGTTGTGACGACTCTGTAAAATCCTCAATCGACGCACGCGAACATTTTGCGGTTTTTCAAAATAGTCGATTAGAAAAAATAATTATGGAATTTATGGAAAAATGTTGGAATTTCAACTCAAATTTTTGTAATTGATCTTTTTCAAAAATGAAATTTTTTTATATTAAAATTTTGGAAAATAGATATTTCTTGAACTTTATCGTTTTTCAAATTGGAATGATTCAAAATAAGAAATTTGTATTTTCATTTCTATACAATTTTTATGAAAACAGAAAATTATTATTTTATTACAATAATTTTCATGAAAATAATTAATTTCATACAAAATATGTTTCTTTTTAAAAATTTGGTTACCTGTAATTATTTTCTTGTCGTTTTTTGTTGCCGAATTTTTTTTTCAAATAGAGGAGAGGAAAGAGCGCAGTGGGGCAAGACGGAAAACGGTGGATATTTCGGACATTTTTTAGAATAAGTACAATAAAAAAAGAATTATTTTGTCTGCTAATTCGTCTCCAAATGGAAAAGGAAAAAGAATCGAAGAATAGAGAAATTTGCAAAAATCCGCAACCGTGGAATAATAAGCAACAAAAAACGAAAAATGAAAAAAAAATGAATGAGTAATAACTATACAGATTCTCCAAGAAATCCTCAAAGAGAAACACAATCGAAAACACAAGGAAACGTACATTTTCTATTTTTTCTATTTTTAATTATGAACTTTTTGGGAATTTTTAGGGAACCCGAGGTATTTGAATCAATTAATTTTTTTAAGTTCTGCTGTTACAAATTTGCGGGGTTTTCAGTAAACCCGTGAAATCTTGTTAGTAAAATAAAAACAATGGCACAAGATTTTTGTTGTCTCGTTTTCATTTTTCGTTTTTCGTCCACGATTCTTTGACAGACGAGAGAGGGGTGAAGGGACAAAAGGGAGGAAAAAAAAGACGACGCCCGCCACTTTTTTTATAAGCAGCGCGACGTGACGCGATATTTCACCGCGTGTACTTTTACAGGTTTATGATTTTGTGTATGTATTTGTACACGCGGGTGAGGAGGGAAAGGAAACCGCGCACGACGTCACGGAAGTTGGCCGATCTCTTGGGGAATCTCCTCCGAGAATTTTGGGGATGATCGTTTTTGTACGTGCAAGAGAGAGGGGGGTAGTGAGAGAGAGAGAGAGAGTAACATTTTTGTGCCGTCGTCCGAGACTCCTGAGGGCGCAGGAAGCATCAAGGAGGACCCGAGACGAGAGAGAAATGGATATCCATCGTACAGTCAAGTAAGAGAGCCTCGACGAGGGCAATTTCACATCTGTCGGTTGACATCTCGGTGGCATGTGCACTCAGACGTTCCACTTTTCGATAATTCGAAAAAACCTCACATATATATATATATATATATATATATATATATA
>JAPYZI010001016.1:0-37762 GCA_030523105.1 Ophioninae sp. A BG-2022a | reverse complement strand
TTCGGGAGCAAAAAAAAAAAACGTGGCAGGTTGCCGAGTCCGGTGAATACGATGGCTGAGATATGATTGCGACGTTGCGTTTTCGCCAAGACATCACGAGCAAGCAACGATGCGTAAGCACGTGCAAATATCGTTTTCGATAGCAAAAAATCACGCGTGCAACCTCAATATCTATCAGAAACAAACCCAAACATGCGAAATGGCTGATAAAGTCAAACCTAACCTAACCCTCATCTAACCTTTAGCCTAACCCAACCCAACTAAACCCAAACCAAACCTTTATAACCTAAATCAAATTAAAGCTCAACGTGAATTTATCAAATTTAATCTGTTACTCCACGTTTGTCAATTTAATCTGAAAAATGTCATTCGATAAGTATATATGCGCTGCGAAATATTCAGTTCCAAATATTTCACCTCAACGACCTGCATTATGGGTTCAACCGCGTATCCAGCTTGACTCAAAAATAGTCGTTAAAAAATTAAGAAGCCTCGCACGATAATTATCAAAATTCTTTTGTAAAGTAAAAATGTGAATTATTGACTCGACTCTCCTTCCTGTTTGGCAGTGACACGCGTTGCTGGATATCCTTCCGGCCCTAAAGTCACAGCAAAGGGATACATCACGGGCACTTATTTTTTTGTCACCGTATATTTTTGAACACGTGGAAAAAAAAAACTATTTCACGAACAGGAAATACGGACGTAAATAAGATTCGAGGAGCGTACGCTGAATAACAGTGATTTACATCACGAGCCGAATACATATGTATATATATATTTTTTTTCAAGAGCGTTCGAGTGTCGTTTATTTTGAGAGAATATACGTAGGGCGTGTCTCAAATGATTTTGTTTTTTTTTTATATTATTTTTATTTTTATATTGTTTTTCTATTTTTATTTTATTTTTTTACATTATTTTTATTCACGTTTATTCTTGTTTTAATTTTATATGAATAATTGAATATTCTCTTAAATACACGTTTTTATTTTAGTTTATTTTTACTTTATTTTCTTACTTTTATTTGCATTTTTTATTTTATTATTGTTTTCCTGAAGATTAGGGAGCTGAAAATAGCTGAAAAAATGGCATTAAAAAAAATCATTTTTTGTGACTATTTATGGATTTAATTTTTTTTTTTCATGCCGACGAAACGATTTTTCTTATTCGGACATAATACGAAAGCGTCCGCGGGAGCGTTGCCGCATTTCTGTATATTATAAATAATTTATTTGTGTGTTGTCTGATTGTAAACTTCCGGGAAAAGTTCGAACGACGACAGTGCGGTCGCACGTCAATTTGGCGACATTCGTCACGAGGCCCGCACTTGTACGCGGTCTAATTAAAAGCACGAAACCTTACTCTCCGCAATAGCGCCATGGGCTTGCCCATTCTTTCATTCCGGCTCTGCAGAGAAATCACCAATACTCACCGATATGAATTCGCAATACGAAAAATAAAATCAATAAATAGAATAAAAAATATTAATGAAATAAAAAAAATAAAAAAAATACAATACATAAATAAATTAAATTAAAAACATCAATGAAAAAAATAAAAATAAAAAATACAATACATCAATAAATAAATTAATAAAATCAAAAGCACCAATGAAATAATTTTTCGTTAAATAGTCAACGAAATAAATAAATCAATTAAACAAATCAAACAAATTCGTAATAAATAACTATTTATAATTATTTCTATAGACTGAATATTTTGTTATTTAAACGGATGAAACTTTTTTTAACGAGTAAAACTTAAAAAAAAATAACAGTAGAAACAATCGTTAATTTGTTTTCGTCGAAGAAACAGACGCGTTAACGTAACGTTAACGCGACGTGAAACGAGCGTTAATGTCTGTCCGTTGACTCGGTCTCCCTTCGATGTTCATATTGTATATCCAAAATATATAGATACGTTGGTACACTCCCATGGAACCGGGAGTCCGGTCTCGGCGGAAGTAAATCGTTGGGTCGAAGGGACTGCTGCACCCTTTGTTCTGTCGTCGGACCGAGAGATCTTGTTGATCGTTTGCGCATGCGCATTTGCTTTGCGCTAATTGTAAGTATTCGGTGAACGAATACTTACTATTAGCGTCATATTCCAAAAAAATGTTATAAATGCAATTTATAATAATATTATATAATATTTATAATAATATTATAAATATTTATAAATTTCATATCTTTATTCATAAATTTTATATTTTTTATTTATAAAACTATACATTTTCAAATTGATAAATTTTATGTTACAAATTATAATTTATATATTATCAATTTATATATTTTCAAAAAAAGCTCGAGTGAAACGCGATGAGGATTAAGTACCTAACTTGAGAATGCACATTCCATAGTTAAATTCATAAATTTTCATGAGTCATTGGAACGCAGCATTTAAGTTATATTTTCTTCGCGACAGCTTGTCGTTGAAATTTCCGAAGCTTCGAAACTAAATTTGAATTCGACTATAAAAATATAAAATTTTAATTCACATCGATTGTTAAAACGTAACCGATACATTTTTATCAACTTTTATTGTGGGTCAAAAGTTTTTTTTTTTATAAAAAAAAAATATTTTTGAAGTTTAATAAATTTGTAAATTTAATACACATAATTGCGTAATAATATGATACGCAATTGCAGTAGAGTAATAACACGGAAAATTTGTAATACAGAATTATTGATTTATCATATATGTTATTACAAATTCGTTACCTGATCAATTTTGCATCGCACTCCACATCCAACTTCCGAATTTGACTCATCCGTTCGATTCTGCAATGAAAAAAAAAAAAAAATATATTCATTGTAAAACCATCGTTGAAAAACGTTTTATTCGCATTCGATAATTTTTCTTTTTATTTATTTATCGCCTATTCATTATTCATGAAAAAAAAGGCTCATTCGGGCAGGTGTAACCTGCATTGGTCCACTTCGGATTCCGCGTACGCGTTACGTTGTTATTCGAACATTTAATTCTCACGCGTTTGGAACCACGCTTCGATAAACAGTATAGTATTGCATGCGTGTGACCGAAAGTATTTTCCTATTCCTTTGAAAAAAAAAAAGGGGATGAAGGGAAATCCGTCAAAGTATGGGGCCCAATTGGGAAGTTTGACACGGTGCCTTGAACGGTGCACCTGTGTACCGGATGTAACGCACAGGTGCAAAAGAGGGCAGTGTCCATTACGTATAATACAGTTTCTTTCATTTAAGTCATCGCTCGAAAACTAATCGCTAAAAAGACTCGTCAAAAATCCTTTTACAGACTTTCTCAAAAAATGTTTTAAAAAAGTCTGTGCAAAATTTATCCAATGGGGATGAAAAATGGGGATTGGAAAATCTTCCCTGAAATCAGGATTTTATTTCAAAACTTTCCGAAAAACAATTGTTTTTTTTTTTCGTTTTTGAAAAGTTGATAGATATTTAGAAATATTATTTTGGAAGCCATTTTATACGGTGCAGTCATTGTTGATTAATCGTAAATTAATTGTTTTCTGATTTTTGTCTTTAGAAAAAGAGAAATATTATAAACAATTTTTTGAAACCTCTTGAAGCTGAAATTTGTGAAACTGATGAACTGATTGTTGTGAAATTAAAACCCTAGAACGATAACCTGGGGTGAAAAATCACCCCAGATGAGTAAATAAAAAAAAATGTTTATGAATTTTTCATGCATTTCACAATTTGAACCCATTTTTTTTTACACTTTACTAATCACTGTAGGGCTGTGTGATTCGGCATTAAAACACGAAAATAATTAATTTAAGGGGGTAAAAATGGAAAAAAATACTGAAAAAGAAAACATTCGAGTTTTGTACGATCAGGTTGATTGAAAAATGATAATAAATTATTAAAAACGTTGTATCAGGGCCGAAATGGGATAAGCTAGAATCTTACATTTTTTAATCGAGTAATTACGTCCGACCACGTAAAATAGTTACGATTCAAACGTTCCATTGTACTCAAACTTCAAGTTTTGAAGGTTTCGAAAAAATCGGTTTCTATCTCATACGGAAAGACTCGTGTGCGATTTTTTTTTTTTTTTACATTCGGCGATTTATCATAGCTGTGGTGTAACATCGAGGGTTCAAATTGAACCGGATGAAACAGTTTACGGTCTCTTGAAGCTACCAAGCGATTCAATTTATTTCGTAAGCTTATGATGGTACGTGATCCTCTCGTTTCTCGGTGGGCCCAACCTTAACAAAGCTCTTTTTTAAACATACGTTCGCGACTGTAACGATATTCACATTAGGATTCACTGAGCAGTTCAATTATCGATTCGGCTATAATTCGCTGAGCAAATCTCACAAATGAGCGCAAAATTTTATTTTTAACACTCTAAAAAAATCAGTTACCATTCAAAATGGTTCTAATTTTAATTGGCGCTTTTTAAATTATTTGTAATATTTTAAAAATATTTATTTGAAACGGGCCTTTAACTATTTGATTTATAATTTTTTATTTATTATTCATTTATTTTATTTATTTTATTTAAAGCAAATAAAATACAAAAACAAAATTACAAATTGACTGTACATAATCCTCGGAATTTGAAAAGTTACCTTATTTTTTGAACAAACCTCGTACAAGTAAAAAATAAATAAAAAAAAAACAAAATAAATAAAAAAAATTAATAAAAAATTGTTTCCCCATAAAAATAGCCTTTTTTCGAGCGTTAAAAATAGAATATCCTGTCTTAACCCAACTCTGTGACATATTTGAACATTTGAAATGTAGATGTGCGAAAAATATCGTAACTTGACTTTTTTAAATTACACTAAGCTATTATTAATTACAGTATCCTTATCGGTCGATTGAATGTCATGTACCCGTCTTCGGAAAATAAGAATGCTCATGAGGGAGAACGAGGAGCGATCACTTTCACTTCATTTACGCTTAAATCAATTCTGACGGTCAATGGATTATTGTTCGTTCCTCGTCTGATTATTTTCTTTGTTTTTATTGCCGAAATGCTTATCCCCACTCCCCCCTCCCTCCCGTCCCGATCCGATGGTTTTAAACGTTCCCGAAATATTGGGTGGATCTATTTATGAAATACGCGTTGACGTATTTCGCATAATCGACACTGATATCAGTAGAGAATTTTTCATCTCGCCCGAACTCATTGATAAAGACTGCATTGGACCTTCCAGAGATCCTCGTGAACTCTAACGCGGTACATTCAACTTTGATACCGATTAATCAACGTAAGACGAGAGGCAAGCAATAATAACCATGGGAAAATAATAAGTAATTAGTCTGTGTTCGTTTGACGCACTGCAAATACACCTATTTTGTTTCTCCTTCGATCGGCCTTCAATTTCTCTCGCTAGAGGGAACGTTGTATTAATAACGCGAATGGAACATTACGTTTAGAGAGATTCTCATTGGTTTTACTCGTGTTTCTACGACGACTGTTGTATTTTTTTAAAGCCATGGAAAACATTCGTTACTTTGAAAACACTTTTCTCATAAACGGATGAACCAATCGGGATGAAATTTGATGTGTGCATTCAGGACTATGTCTCCGAGGTCCTTCTAGTCGCAATTTTTAATAAAAATGTTTAATCCCTAAAAAAATAACGGTTTGAAAATTTCGACTATTCTTTGCTTGAAAAATGTCGACTATTTTTCGATTATACTTTCGTTTTAAGGTGAAGTGGAAGGTATAGCACGATTGCTACGTGACGTATAAGTGACAGAAATAGACGAAATATTCAAAACATGATTTCTCAAGGACGAAACATTATTATCTCCGAAACAACAGCATCGAGTGTAAAATATAGATTCGATGCTTTCAGTTTACAATATCGGTATCCAAACGTTATTCTCCTATTCGGTATTCCTCCGTTGGAATGAAACTGTCGCCAAGCTGACTTTTCAAATTCGTTTGAAAAGCGGTTACGTAATTCGGTGAAGTGAATACGAATCGGCAAAGGCTGCGAACGTCAAGATTAGTGATACAGGTACTTCCGCGATGCTTCGTAATCTTTCGAACGAATCCAAACGAGCAGGTCCCTCGTCGTAGAGTCCTGATGCTCGTAGACATCGTTGTCGTCTTTGGATGGGCCCTTAAGCGCCTTCGTTACGCTCGGCTGACATCGGCCAACTGTTGCACCTTTCCGGTATCTGCTCGGTCAACATTTTTTTTTTTTTTTCACTTCAAGTTTCCAGTACAACGATTATCCAGGCATCCTTTCACGGATCTTTTTTCTTTGTTTTTATCGTTTACGGATGTACACGTTGAGCACTCGCGTTGTTGAACTTCGCCTTGATCCATCAGGCGTCAACGATCGCCAAAACCGAAACATTAATCGGATTCTTTTCCACGTGAGGTAGCATTCGCTAATATTAGGATCAAGCTTCCGCCTTATTTTTTTTTTTATATTTAACCCTTCAAGGGCACACTTCCGCCGGCAATTTATATAAGTCCGTACTGGGTCAATCCGTCCCAAGACGGTTTTCAAATTATTGTATTTCGGTAAATATGCATTTATTGTTTTTTTTTTTGTTGTTGTTGAAACATTTTTTGTAGCAAATGATCTATATTTTATGTCCATAAATTAATTTTTTCCATTTAGGATAATGATCTATTTTATATGTATTTGTTTATATAATTAATAGTCTATTTAATAATTATCTATTTGAGAGGATCTTATAATATATTTATTTATTAATAATAGTTCCTAACTTAATTTTTTGACAAGACGAACATTAAACGCCAAAAAAATCGCTCGAAATGGGACATGTGTTGAAAAATACGTACTTGGACGAAAAAAGTCATCGGTCAAAACAACTCAGTATGCACTCGAAGGGTTAAAGTTTTTTTTTGGTAAAAAAAGATTATCTATTCATGATTTAAAGAAAAAATCATTAGAAGTCATTTTCAACGATTCTACTGATTTTTCTATCGAATCAGCTGTTCGTTTATCGATTTCACATCGTCTGGTGAAATTTGATAAAATTCTGAAGAGCCGTTTAGGAAATATTTGGGTATTTACTAAACCGATCTGCCATACCGACCAACCTGGACTAAGTCTGCGTCTTAAAGGATTTTTCATGACGTCATCGACCGTTTTTCAGAATCGAATCGAAGTTGAACAATCATTCACCGCAAATTGTAATCTTTTGGGTTTTCAAATCACCCCAAAACGTTAGCGCTGTAACTAAACTTTCGTTCGCGATTTTTAATGAATCATCCGTGTCGTATCGACCCGTAAGAGCATTAAACTACAGTTCGAGTCTATCTCACGACTACATACTCGTGAGCAAAAGCTAAAGACCACGGGATCCACTGACCCGATCAATGACGATGATGATTCATGCGTCTTCGCGTAACTCCCAAAACTGCCTACTCTCATCCATCTCAACCAGACGGTTAGTCGAGATGGCTAAAGACGGACGGTGCGATGACCGTACTTGTGATGAATACGAATGATCCTTTTTTTCAATCCTTGCAACACTTTTCTAAACTGCTTATTTTTTTTTTTGTTTACTTAAGTCTATAAACTAACATATAACTTTTACAAAAAAAACTTTGCGCGATTTCATGTTAAAAGAATTTCGAAATAATAAATAAATAAAAAGTTAAAAGAATTTCCAAATAATTAATAAATAAAAAGTTAAAAGAATTTCGAAATATTTAATAAATAAAAAGTTAAAAGCATTTCGAAATAATTAACGCAATCATATAATCCAAATACATAACGTGTTCAGTGTTCACCAATTTCTGTATTTGTTAACCTTGCTGTACCTCTTCATTATTGATAATTGTTTATTTAGGATAGTGCATTTAGGATTATTATCTATTTTATAGTTAATTGTTTGTATAGTTAATAGTCTATTTAATCATTAATAATGATCTATTTAAGATAATCTCATAATACATTTATTTATTAATAATTATCTATCTCGTATCTAGTTAGAAATTACTATTTCTTCCCATATTGTTTAAACGATCTCGTCCCACGCTCCGATTCGAAAAAAAAAACACGTACTGCGCTGCGATTAACAATCATTGAAGACGAATAACCGCGAAACATATTTTTGTTGCGAACAGCAGCAGCCACGTCCGTTTTAAGGAATTCGACAAAGTGCAAAAGTACGTCGACTAGGGTTTCTTCAAAAATCGTCTTGGTAAGCACCGGCGACACTTAAAGTTCTTTTTCAAGACTACCTCATAGGAGTTCCTTTCATTTTTATGAATTACCGTGAAATTTAAGGTTTCAAGTTTCATTACAAATAGAAATAAACAAACAATTGTTTATACTTTTATTTTGAGAGATACTTGAAAAAAGTGTAGCTAACTACCCCTAACTTAACCCTACTTTTTCAATAACAAACCGAACGAAAACCTATTATTATTATAATCATTATCATTATTAAGATTATTATTACTGATGCAGTAATAATTTTCTTTTGTTGCTAATCGCCATATAATTATGAAAAAAATAATCGAGGCCTCCAAAAAAATTTTATGCAATAAAAAAAAATAAACAGAAAAATATTTTTACAAAGAAATAATTTTTTATGCAATAAAAAAAAATAAACAAAGAAATATTTTTATAAAGAAGTAATTTTTTATGCGAAAAAAAAAAAATAAACAAAACAGGAGTTTATGCAATTAAAAATAAAATGAATAAAAACAGTTGCCAATCAAAATGAGTAACGGAAAAATCCAAGGATCGTTTTTCGTGAAACTGATCATTGCAGTTCGAGGCGTGACCGCAGTGTCAGGTTTTTTTTCGGTTCGTACAATGCGCGAGAAGCTGAGAAAGGCAGATAGATATCGAGTGTAAGCTTGTATGCGGAGAATGAAAGATGTGTCATAAAAAAGGCGGAAAGAGAGAGGATTGAGTGGAGAAGTCACACGGTGTTGGGTGTACACCGGACCGTGCTCGCTCGCTTGGAACACGCACCGATTCTCGTCGAGGGTTGCAGAAGAGTATTCCTCGCAGAGGATAACGCGGGTATCTAAGTACGGGCTTCGTACATGTTTGAATAAACCATCGTTACCCAATGCCCAAAAAAGGACGAACATTTTTTTCAAAAAAAGAAAATATGTTAAATATAAATGAAATATCTCTTCGTCCAAAAGGAAACTTGAAGTTTCGTGACTGCGGGAATTAATGGATTTTATAAATATTTCACTTTTGACAATATCATTTGTCTTTATAATTATGCAAATAAATATATAATTCAATATAAATAATAAATAATTATTATAACGAATAATAAATATATCATTTAATAATAGATATAATTATAAAAAATATATCATTCGTCTTTCAAAATTATATCGCTAAAATATTTCCTGATAATAAAAAATGATCGGAAAAATAATTTTCCGCTTTGAAAATAATATTTATTATTACTTTTTATTGAAGATAAACATCGAACATTTTTAACCAATTTTGACAATGATCAACGGAAATACTCTAGCATTTTTTACCGGGGGTGTTTTTAACGACTGTTTTTTTTTTTTCATTGAAAACCGTACCAGAAAAAAGACAGGCTAAATCTTGAATGCCGATCTCCCTTCGTCCCGAACTACCGTAGTAGTAGAAGTTTGAGGAACGAAATAAATCTCAATTGTCGTAAAAAGTGTATTCTTTTGATACAGGGGATGTATCGCAGCATGCGACAAATTGGATTCTCCCTCGTGTCTTCTGCCCGTATAAAAATTCACGCCATCAAAAACCAATACTGAATATGGGGGTCAAGCTGCAATAAAAACGATCAGGATGACCCTACTTTTCACTTGTTCTTTAAATTAAATGAATAAACTTGAGAATAAAAATATAGGTTTATCAGCACTATACATTTTGTTATCATAATTTAAGTTTAAAATTGAAGATTATGTATATTTTTTTAATTTTTTTTTGTACAAAGTTACAAGGGGTATAGCCTTATTAAGAAACAGTGGTCTGAATAAAGCCCAGAAGACACTGTTTTTTTTAAAAAAAGCTTATAGTTAATAGTGAACAATGTTTTCCAAACCAAAATTATTTCTAATACGTTGATTATTGAATCAATGATTAAATAAACATTTTTGTTTTATCGAAACTTTCATAGTTTTTTTTGTACTTAAAAACAAAAAAAAAACACTATGGTGGGCTCAATGCAAAGCCAAAATCATTTCTTCGACCGAGCCCAGAAGAAACTTTTTTTTTAAAAAAGCTTACAGTTAATAGTGAACATTGTTTTCCGAACCGAAATTGTTATTAATGAGTTGATTATTGAATAAATGATTGAATACAAATTTTTGTTTCGTTTCAAGATTAATAGTTTTTTTTATACTTAAAAATAAACAAAGTGTGCCTTACATGGGTCAGTTACCTTATAGCCTAAATTTCGACAAAAGATGCGTAAACCATTCGTCAACATCGTACACAAATTCAAAATCCAAAAGTTCGAATTTTCATAAGAATCGTATCGCCTTGATACAACGATACCCTCGATACAAAAATCATATAAATTTGGGCCTGATGAATCCCTAGCTATTGAAGCCCTCTCTGATGACACGCATACGGCCTGTCGGTGAGAGGATACGGCCGGCAGGAAGTTCATTGTTGGAATTGGTGTTTGTGCGAGCAACGTTGCAAAGCTGAGAGAGCGACCAGTGAATCCAGTGTAATACAGTATCGCCAACTCGATCGCCGAAATCGAGGCTACGAAAAATCACCTCGTTCGTAACTTTTCCCCACCACTTTTTTTTCTTCTGTTAAGTCAAGCGTACTGAACAATGCCTGAATGCGAAAACTGAACAAATCCCTAACTTGAACCCACGAAAAATGTTTTTCGACCAGAAAAATTCATTTTCTTTTTTTCAAGGTCAAATGATTAATTCAATTTTCATCATAATTCCGATTTTTAAACACCTGTAAGCAAGTTTACGATAACTGAAATTGATAACGACAGTTCCTAAAGCTTTCGCAGATGCGAACAAAACTTTGAGATATTATTTTCACATTTGACGATACTTAATAATTCCGTCGAAATAAATAAAGGCCAAAAATTTACAGAAAAAGCGAATCTTCGAAAAAAAAAAACAGGCAAAAAAACAAACCGATCGTTACGAACTTTGAATCACATATCCGGTATACCCGTAGCAACCGATTGAGCTAGAATAATTGAAAAATTTTGATTTTTACTATTTTTTGAATAAAAAAATAGTGAAAAAAATCATGCAATCCTTTTTCATCCTTTATCGTCGTAATTTTGTTATTTTTGCGCGTACGTTAAAAATTCTGATCCGTCCGGTTGCTACTGATATATTAAAACTAAAAATTCAAAAATTTAAGTCCTCCAATGTACTGCGGTGTCTGACAGCTTCCTGATCAGTTATCCAACTGCCGGATTGAAATTTCTAATCAAGTGATGACTCCGATATCGATTTCCACGTGCATTTCGTATTCCACGTGGAATATAAAATTCTGAAGGGTGATCCGAATATTGGTGAGAAAAGAAAGTGAAAATGAAAGAAAACAAAAAAAAAACAGACGAAAATAATAACAATGTTGTTACTCGAGACTTATGCAAGCCACGCGCGAAGGCTACAGGGGTCATCGGAAGAGATTGCGCGCGCGCTCTACGCCGGAGTGATAGAAGATAAACTCGGCGTGTCTATAATAACAGGGCTCTATGCCTGACCGGCGTGACCGTTTATCAATAGCTAAAGAGTTAAGGCGCCATAACGCCCAACGAGTGAACGACACGTATCGGTCCTATACCCGAATTTAAAAAATTTACTATTGCGAACATGACACGACGACGATCCGCTTTTCATTCGCTTCTCTCGTGCTTTAACATACGTGTCGATTCTCCTATCACTTATCGTGTACGTACATGCGCATTTTTTTTTTTTTTCGTTTTTTTTTGTTTTTTTTTTTCAACTCCGCGCTACGGGTGAAGAGCTCGACGAAAAGGAAGAAAACCCAACACGAGTTTTTGTATGTCGTGTCTTTGCCCGGGAACGTTATCGAACTGCGGCTCTGTATCGGTTTCTTATACATACATGTTTAAATTGCTCTCTTACGAAAAAGTCTTTTAATGAATTTCGGATAAGCGAAACGGCTGTAGTTCTTACCCCATAGGCATAGGGATAATACTACTCTGGGATTTTGAAAAATCTTTTTTTTTATTTTATTTATTTGTATAAGGATTCAACTAATTTTTAATTAGTTAAGATAGGTGCTTGGGTTTATTGTAAAAAAAAAAAAAAAAGAAATCAGTTGAAATGATAATCAAGTTTTTTTTTTTCTAGAATTAGAGAAATTGAATCAGAATAAGGGAAATTAAATCAGTAGTAAAGTAGAAATTATAAATTTACGAAAATAGAATGATAAAAGTTTAAGTTAATATTAAAGTCAATGGAAACACAATCCGTAAAAACTTTAAGTAAATAACTTAATAAGTGAAAGTAAAAAATAAGAATAAGAATAAAGAGAGGAAAACGGAAAGAAAGAAAAATGAAATTTTGAACCTTTTGGAATTCCAATTTTTGTACGATACCAAAAAAGAAGAAAAACGTACATAACCAACAAATTTATAATTTCTAATAACGATATTTTTTATGGGATAATTTGCTAGGAATGTTTACTGGAATGTTTACTGAAGTATTTATTTATTATTTTTGATAATTGTTTGTTTCGTATTTACGAAAAAATTATCGCGATGAAAAATGGTTTTTGGACTTCCGAGTGCGATAACACGCTGGAAGAGTGTTTCCACTTGTATCGCATTTCGTAATTGATCGTACGATGGAGGACTCGAAGCACCCTCGGTAGGGGCAAAATCCAACTACGCTCGAGTTCCTTCAATTTTAGTACGCGAATTTGTGAGACCCAGTTCCCTTTCTCGGTGCGCGTGTTTCGCCAAGTAGCAAAATTGAGTTCCCTTGCGGGTTCGCAGAACTCAATGATGCCAATAACACTCGTATCGAGTATCCAAGTAACATTGGATATACGAGAACGAGAAAGGAACAAAAACAAATAATCACATAAATTAAGATTGAAATCATAGAACTCTTTTTAAGATTAACACTACGTTGAAAGACATTGAAATACTATTTCACGGCGATAATTTTTGCGATTTTTTTTTTGTTATCTCCAAGCTCTTTTATTTTTTTTGTTTGGGTTTGTTTGGGTTCTGTTAACAATATATTATTTGTATAATAATGAAAAATTGTTCGATTATTTTATTTTAAATTAAAAAAATAAAAGAAAGTTCATTTTTTCAAACATTTTCTTCTTTTCGGAAAGAAAACAAACATTATTTTATTATATTTATTGTATTAAAATTTATCATATAAAAAGGAAATGAAAATAGAGATTCCATTTTCTTCCGTTTTCTTTTTTGAAGCAATGAAAATGCAAAGAAAATTTGAATTTTCTTTTTTCCTATTTTCGAAAAAATAGCAAATGTATAGAAAATTCTCATTTTCTTTTTTTTCCGTTTCCAAAAAAAAGAAATAATAAAGAAAATCTTCATGTTTTTTTTTCTCTTTACCGAAAATTAAATTTTAAAGAAAGTTTGATTTTTATCTGATTTTCTTTTTCGAAAAGAAGAAAATGTTTGAAAAAATTAACTTTCTTTTATTTTTTCCAGCGATAAAAATGTCAACGGGACGTTGAAAACTTTTGAGAACGCACGTATATATATTTGGATATTTCGTCTTTGACCGCAGCCAAAGACCGGCTCGCGGAACGCAATGCGCCAGCGAGTTAATTAATGAATGGTACAGTCTGAGCGGGGAGGACGCTTAAATTGATACGTCCTTCTCCGTCGGCCATTTTTTTAGTACATCTATGTACCGCATGCACATACGTACGCGACCGCGTGCAAACGGTTTCTCTTCTTACGTACAGCACTCGAAACGTGCAGTTACACCAGCAAGATCCTAATCCTATATCAACCACGGTGGATAAAGTCGTCACGGAGATGCGCAAAATCGTTGAAGGAAATAAAAAAAATCGCGTTCGAATTCGATCGCGATTTTATTAGCGCCTCGTTCTTTCGATGACTTTGAAGAATTCATCTTTGAAACTTAAAAAATAAGTATCTTTTTTACATTTTTCGAAAGTATTTAAGAATTTAAGAATTTTCAAACTTTTAAGTTCGTACTTTAAGTTATGTAATTGAAAAATTTTCAAATCTGTAATTTAAGTTTTGTAATTTAGGAATTTTTAAATTTTACGATTTGAAAAAATTTGAAATCTTTACAAATTTTATTGCGATCTTTTATTTACAAAAACGTTCGAGTCTAATATTTTTTTAAACAACATGCCAACTTTTTTTTTCGAAAAAAAATTGTTTAAAATGTACATTATTCAAACAATATTATTCAACAATCGTATTCTGTGCCTTATCTTTTCTAAAAGTCTTCAAACCTTCTAAACAATAAAAGTTGGCCATACAGTTTAAAAAATAATATTTACTAATGTTAACGAATTAATTTAATATTTTTACGAAATGAAAATATAAAATCTTCGTAGTCAAAACAGTGAAGCAAGAAAAATGAATTTTTTCGATATCATTTTTCACATCCTCGTGTAATAAATAATCGCGAAGGGGCTCGAGTTTACAATGAGATACGATTCGAATGCGTGCGACATTATGAGCAACCGAGTAGTGGTAAAATTGAAATAAACAAAGAGAGGGTGCGTTTTATCACCTCGGCCTTTTGTGTGAAGGCTATCGATAATTTTGCAAATACTGCGCAATCCACGAGCCAATGCCAAGGTTCGATTATAAAGTAAACAAAAATAAATTTTGCATTGCAAACCTAGCACAAATTAAAACGAAGCAACGTTTAGTTATTTGCAATACGAAAGTGCTTAAAATGTTTATAAAATATGGAAAGACGATATTTTTTACTAACTATTCATATCTGAAATAACTGAAGTCTTGAAAATACCATTTTGCATTCGCAATGGATATATTCGTTTGTATTAAATGGCAAAATTGATCAAACTATTTCGTTAAATTTTTGCATCCATCAGTTCTAAAATTCCGGCAGGCAAAAAGTTTCAAATGTTATTATTATTGTTATCTAATAATTATAACAATTACCAAACAATCAGTTTCCAGCTTGTTAACAATGGACTAATAAATAATTTGTTAATTAAAAAAAAAATAATTTTAAAGAAAAACAAAAAAGTAGCGTTTATTAAAATATTTCTCGATCTTTACAATTAGAATTAAGGGGTTAAGGGATTCCTCGCAATGCTCGAAAAATTCAAACCTTTTTCAATACCTAAAAAAAATGTTTTAACAAAAAACTACTGTTTATTAAGATAGTGCTCGATTTTTAAGGGTTCATCGGATTTCATCGTAGGGATGCTCGAAGTATTTGATCCCTTTTCGAGATTTCCCTTGGAGATTCCCCTCGAGATCTTAGCAGTGAATCCCGCTGAATCTTACTGTGACCGGTGACAAAAAAAAATCCAACCCTTGTTTGGAACGTGAAGTAAATGTGTCGTAAAATTTGATCAACGTTTCGTGAACGAGAATCCGCGATACATCGTATCTGCGAAACGACGAGCATGTGGCCATTGCAATGTTTACGTTTATCGTGTTATTAAGGTCTTCGAGTTGATACGGAAACTGCAACCAGTCAACAACAGCTCTTCGGACGTTCGTTCGAATTCAAAAATAATAATCTCACTCTTCGGTGACGAGATCTTTTCAAATGACACCATCAGCTTTCGTTTCGTTTCTTGACGACAAAAACAAATATCAATTTTTTTAATTCGTCGACTTATCGAGACTTTCTTGAAAAAATCCAGGTTTCCGGTAAACCGGCATCGTAACTTTAGAACTATGAAGTTTGATATATTTGGTCTAAGAAGTAAAAAGTTTTATTTTGTTATTTCCGAGGCGTTGAATTTTTGTTGATTTTTTTTTTTTATTTCTTTACGTCGCTATTTTTGGTTAGGCTAGGGTAATTCGTGGATGGACGGCAATAGTTTTCTCCGTTGCGTCTTATTTCGAAGTTCATCAAATAAAACGAATATTTGTATTTTTATTTATATATTTATTATTAATTAAATCGAACACGACGTAATAACAAAAGTCGAATGTAACCCGCGTACAAACATGTACGCGCAATATTTATTTTCAACGTAACGTTTCATCTTGAGATTTCGATAGAGGGGTCGCATGAAAATAAATTAAAAACAATCGTGGATAAGAGCCAATCACAATATTAACGCTTGAGAAACTTCGCGCGGAAAACGAGAGTTCGTGCCCACGACCGTCGGAATCAGCAAAGAAAACGAAGAAATCCATTCTACGTAGTTGAGAAAAAAAATTGGACAGCGGATAATTTTGAAGATTTATAAAACGTTCGAATAAAAAAGAAATGGCGTTTCCTTGCCTGATTAAAATCGAGATCCGGGCAACGCGATGAGCATTCCTCCTGTAAATTGCCGTTTACGTTTCCCCTTTCCTCGAAGCCTTCGTGAAGAACGGCTACGACACTTCCCGCCAACCCCAACAGCGACGTTGCGAACCATATTTTCGTACCTAACATAATATTCGCACGCGCTTTTTGTTTCCACTATTATTATTTCTCCTCCGAAGCGATTCTCGTAAGGATAAAATCGCAAGGGCCTTTCTCTTCCCTTATTAGCTTCGGAGGAAAACAAGTATCTGCATCATTCTACCGTTCATCGACATCTGGCTTCCGATTCTTTAAGAATCAGGGATGGCAACGGAGTTGCTAGAATCTTTCGAAAAGTAAACCCGCGCATATGCACACGCGCACTTCCGGACACAAATAAAAAATTTTAAAAAAATAAATAAAAGAAGAATCCTATCGAATTTTCTCCATGTCAAAACAAGGAAAACACAAGCAAATGGCACCGAAAGGACACTGAATACAAAATGGATTTTCAATAATTTCGCAGGGTTCGAATAATTCTCGGATAATTTTCATCCGAAAAAAAAAAAAAAAACAAAAAGCAAAAAAGATGAAATCGAATGTATAAAAAAAAAACGACGAAAATCAAATCCGATTCGGCACCGTGTCACAAATACGTGAAGCACTTATCACTACTTTTTCTCGAAGCTGAACCACGTGACCGTCAAACGAAAACGCGGTGGTTTTTTTTTTTCGTCATTTATGTACATCGAAGGGTTATCATTCGAACGGGTTTTTTTTTACACGCACTAATCGGTGGATGAATATCGAGTCGTGCGATCGATCGATCAATGATCCTCGCATGATCCGGCTAATCGAACGTTTTTTTTTTGTTTTTCTTTTTTTTGTTTTTTTTTTTTTTTTTTTCAAATGTGGCGCCGTTATTCCTAACTCGTAATCGGTCGCGCGTGATTCGAATTATCCGCGCATGGGGCTCTCAACGTTGCTGCTGTTAGTGGTTAGCGAGCATAAGAGCAACTGACTCCGAATAGCCACTAGACATGCAACTGGTACCCCCACCGAGTACCCTCATCTCTCGTTCACTCACCGTGACCAAGAGCCCTCTTTCGTTCAGCCCCACTCTCTTATACATGCGTTAAGTCATCTCTCATGTACATCAAATATATACGTAGCTTTTACCAAAAGCATCAGGCACCCTGTGATTGATCTGTTCGAACAAAAAATCGAATATCTCGGCGACAAAAGACCGTACACCGAGTCACCAAACGCCATTTTCAAAAAAAAAAAGAGGACAACTTCATTTTCCTTTTTCATTTCCTTTTTTCAATTTCTTTTTGTGGCTTGTACGTCGTCTCGAATATGACGGGTTTACCACCATTTTTCGTATTTTGCAAAATCGCATGCGGGACTTTGAAAAATAGTTATTTCAATCTTTAGAGACAAAATCTTTGAAAAGGTCATCATTAGCTTGAGTTTTTTTTTTTTTAATTTTAATATTGTACAAATTTCAATTCCTTTTTCGCTTAGTTATCAAGCGTCTTTTGAAAAATTCAGGTTTTCGAAAACCCGGCATCGAGAAGCGTTACTTGAAAACTATGAGGTTTGGAATACTTAGTCTGAGAAGAAAACAAGTTGTATTTTGTTATTTTCAAGAGACTGAATTTTTTTCGATTTTTTTATCAATATTTTTTTGCATCTTTATTTTTGCTTAGGACGATTCTAGAATAGATGGACGTTTTTTCTACGCTGTTCCGTTTCGAAGTCCATCGAGTAAAACGAATATTTATATTTTTGGTAAATTCGTAAATTCGAAAGTGCTATTCGGAATAAAAAGCGGGAAACCAAACAAACGAACCCAAACAAACAAAACCAAAGAAACACAAAAAATCACGAATATTTATCGTATTTTTATTCAGTCGTTTATTATTAATCATCAAATTCATTATAAATCATCATTATTAATCGTATGTTTATTATCGATCATTAAGTTATCCGGAAGAAAAATCGTCCGGCTAAAAAAATTGCAGGGTGCCTAATTATTTTTATTAAGTCTTTACACACACACACACGGTCGTGTGAACAGACTTAATAAAAATACGGTCGCTTTACTTAATATGCATCATATCAGTGGCACGAACAATCTGTATCGAAACAGTTAACCATAACCATGGTAAAATAACCATATCGAATATTGGACGAGAATAGTTGGGATCGTGAAGAAAATATCCGTTCAGTTCCATAGAAAAGAAAACGAATGAGCTTCCCCTATAGGATGTTGCCCCGATTCCAGCGCGCAGTGGTCAATTGACGGATTGACCCGTTCCTTACTACATACTCGTTAAATTTCATTCATCCATTCGCACGTGCGCTCATTCCCAGTCTCATACAAAACCACAACAAAATCTTCACTCTCAGAACAAAATCACACCCGTCGTTTTATTTTTCACTTTCGCTTCGACGACTTAGTCCAAAGGATTTGCAGACCGATCAGAAGTTCGGTAAAAAAAAAAAATAACGTGACTTATAATTTTTCAAAGTAAAAGATTTGCAGATCGATCAAAAGTTCGTTAAAAAAAAATAAGATGACTTATAATTTCGAGGGGTAGGTACGTTCGATGTTTTTTTTTTCTACGTTGATACACGTGTAAAATAAGAAGTCACCTTATTTTTTGAACAAACCTCGTACATCGTTTCCACCACGGCTACCACATGGTAATACCATTTTTTTCATCGATTCCAACAATTTTACGAAAAGACAACCGTTCGGCTATCGATTTGATATTTTCTTTTACAACTTGGTGAAATTCTGAACAGCCGGTTAGGAAATCCGTTGGTACCTATCACCCCAATTTAGTCATACCGACCGAGCCAGGATAAAACCTCTCTCTTCTTTTCAAGCTACCATCGAACCCAATCTTGACCGTTTATTAATCAGCGTCGGTACTAACAACAGTTTCCCTGCGCCCTCGTACAAATCCGATACCCTAAAAGTATCACGAAACATTTGAAAATCCGACGTTCCCGAAATCCGCAGAAAATTAAAAACACTGAAATGACCGAGATACGAAAAAAGTAATAAAAAAAAAAAAAAACAAAGAAGGAAGCGAGTTGGAAAATCCCAAAAATCGTTTCGCCATTTGGCGGATTCGGATGGAGCGGGGGGTTACGAAACGATAACGATTATAGAGCGTCCAATCCCGATCTCAATGGACGTTACAGGTTACCTAGAACTTCCTGCGGAAATGGTCAATATACTCCTCCGACCTCCAACTCGCTCGGAATAATTCGCTCAACGCTCGACTTTCCCCTCGGTTGCACCCCTTTGCCCATATATGATCACCCTAATCGCTCAAACACGCACTCGTTACGCTTCATCATCATGATCTATGCGCCTACAACAAACGTTATATCCTTCATCTATCCTCTTCACGCGCTAACGTACACTGAGCCCCTGGCCCTTTTCAACGACCTACACTTTCGTTCCCAATTAAAACGAACTTATACCTTCGTACTGTCATCGCTTTTTCACCTTTTTCTCTCCAAATCTGATTTCCAAAAACGTCGCGCCTTTTTTTCGTTTTCTTCTTTAACACTTCGAGTCCAATATATATTTTTCAACGCGTTCCCCACTTTGAAAGAATTTTTGCCATTTAATTTTCGTTTTTGTCACGAAAATAAATTTCCGCCCATAAAATACGGATCATTCGATACAAAAAAACGTTTATACAAAAAAAAAACAAAAAATGCTTGTTTATTGGAATACAACAATTTGAAAAACGTCATCCGAATCCGAAGGGTTGATAACTATGACGATTCGGGAAACGTAATATAAAAGCATCAATCTCTGCGTTTGTTAATTCTACAGAGACTGATGCTCGATTTTTCATTAAAAACTTATTCGCCGATGAGAAAACTGAATACGAAAATTTGTGAGGTTACGTCGATCTTCTACATGTTCGTAAATTTTTTTTTTTGTGCGGTAAACATACGATTGTTCGTGTTTTGATTTCAAAGTGAAATTTCGCTTGGTGGAGACGATCCCAGTGCGACCGCGCTGGCTTAATTTTTCGCGTTCGTAAATGTCTAAATCGAGGCGATATCTGAATATCCGACTTTGTTGATGTTTACATCCGTATCCTTGGCTTGCTTACGTATCGTTTGGTCAGTTCCGTTCGTTCGCTGTATTTTTGTCCCGGTCCGCTAACGTTCGGTCTTCCGTATCATTTTATTGATATTTCGTTCTTACTTCCTTTCGAATATTATCCCGATTAAACGGGGAATATCTTTCCGACGTGCGGCAACGGGAAGCTACTCTTTGCATCTTCGGGACAATTGAGTGATCGTTTCATTGTCATTAATGGTGGCTCCTGCGGTTTGACACGAGCCATCAGTTGATACTCGTGCTAGAATCGCGTTATCTATAGATCTTAAAAGTACACAAGGGTCTCGAGATTGAGATGTGATGTCAACAATTTTTTGTTATAAATTTGTTGTATAAATTGGACAAAAAATGCCCTCGAACGATGCGATGTCTCGTAGCGTCTTGTCGATGTTACGTAATTATCGTTATGCTGAATCACAACTGAATTACGTTAAAAAAGGTTGCGAATAAATCTGCTGTGTACCGAGAAATGATTATTTACAAACCTCGATAACCGCATACATTCGCCTTGTTACATTTTTCGAATCATTTCACAACCATGGCAGATCAAACCTTGCTAAATAAAAAAAGTTAAGTAGGCGAAGAGAGGCTCTAACCGGAAATGTGTCGGCGAATGGCGAAAAACATTTTGGAAAAAAAATAATCGACCGGATTGCGAATTTTTTATTTGATATTTACGCGTTTGATATTCCATGCAAAATAATCAAAATTTTATACACTCACCCCAGTACTCCGCGTACACCGTCACTCCGCCATTACGGGACGCAGTGGCGCACAAGAATCCGCCAAACTAATCAACACCCGTTTGCGGATCTTAGCTTTAAACTTAATATATTTTCACAGTGTATTTTCACACTCCACGCACCGAAATGTCCATACGACACACCGGTCACCTCACTGTTAACCTTACATCATGATTTTTTCACGAACGCTTCGCCGCAAAAAATCCTCTAAAGTGACCAATTCGCATTTTTTTTCCCCCACCCCGAAATGACCCCCACTTCAAAAATAACCGTTGAAAAAAATTTCCACCCGTTTTCAGGTGGCGCGCCCCTTCGGCATATTTACCATAAAAACGTGATGTCTCGCCTAATTTGGCTAATTATTTTATACTGACATTTTTATTCGTAAGCAGTCGCCAAATTCTATTTACTTCGGATTTTCAATAAAGAAGAATAACTTCTTATTTTAAAAATAAAGAGTAGAAGAAACGAGAGCAGGAGGGGGTATTATTCTGTTGTAGCTACGATATACGCGCACATGAACGTGATCATAATGGCCGCCAGACGTTGACGAACCCTAAAACCGAATTTCAAAGTTACAATGTTCTTTCAAAGTATTAGTTTTGGGATTCGCCAACGAGGATATTTGAATTAAAAACGAAGAGAATTGTACTTGTTGATTGAACAGAACGCGTTGTCGACATTTGCTATTGCAATTGCGATCGCACGCAAATTCCGGTTGTACGGATTCGGACGATTCGATACGAATCGAATATGCAGTGTTGTCAATTCTGCAGAAAAAGTTTTTCATTATCGACCTTCGAGTAGATCGTCCATCGAGTTCGATACACAATAACAATGTGTTTACTTTCAATACAATCGCACCGAATACTCGGTCCAATGTCCGGTTGTATGGGTGTGTATACACATTCGCAGATTTGTAATCCGCCGAGTCCATCGGAGAGGTCATCAGTTAACGTCTGCGAGACGTTCAGTTGGAGTCGAGATATCCCTCCGTAAGCATCACCATAATGATGTATTATAATACGCGAGCGTTGATTTCTGTCATCGTCACTTTTCTGTGCGTATTCGTAATCTACGTTCAGCCGGTTAATACGACAAAATTTTTTGTCCCTCGCAATGAAAACATCACGGAACGTTACCGCTATACCGTTAAGAAATTCACGGTTCCCGTAAGAACAGAAACAACGAAATACGCCATATTTACTTGAATCAGTAATGAAAGTTGAATGAGACGATGGAATAGACACAATCTTGAGACCCTTGTGTGCTTCTACGGATCGAACGCCAAATCGCAATTTTCGTACAGTTTTGATTAATTCAAATGCATTCGGCAAAAGTCAACTTTGAAAACACACGTTCGGAGGATAATCAATTTTTCATCAGGTGAAAAGTGTTAATCGCGTATTTCTCTTTCTCAGGTAGATCACTTCAGTTTTGCTTTGAACCACACATTCGAGTTACGGTACCTAGTAAACAATGACTTTCAAAGTGGCAAAAACCCTCCGATATTCTTCTACACCGGAAACGAGGGCAACATCAAAATGTTTGCGGAAAACTCTGTAAGTTGTAAACATGAGAAATCGGTGTCAATATCACATGTGGTTTATTTAGCGCAGCTATTCTCTGCTTCCTTCAAAATTTAAAGTCTTTCGTCTCTGCATCTTTGATTTCCAAAACTGCTTTTCTGCATATATTTTTCCTATACTGTGGTTCCTTTACTGTTGTCAGTTCCGAATGAATTCCCATATTTGTATCACATTTGCACAAGAGTGAAAAGCTTCTGTCGATACTAAAAACTGTATCTTCACAGAATTGCAATTCTATTATCATATGGCTAGTTCCAAAAATCCTTTGTATTCAACAGTCACCATATGCGTCAAAACTATCACCGATGCCCGTTGTGTATTCTAACACTGCAGAAAAAGATACTTTGTAACCTCGCTTGTCACGTTCACGGCTAATCTCTCTGTTGCATTCATGGTTGCATCGTTGTTACAGGGCTTCATGTGGGATATAGCCCCGAAGTTCGGTGCTTTGCTGATTTTTGCAGAGCACCGTTACTACGGCGAATCGATGCCCTACGGCAACAAATCATTTGCAAGTCCGGAGTATTTAGGATACCTGACTGCACAACAAGCAATGGCGGATTACATCGATCTAATATCATTCATTAAAAGTAATGCGAATCTGAAGCATAGCCCTGTGATAGCGTTCGGTGGATCTTACGGTGGAATGCTCAGCGCCTGGATTCGTATGAAATATCCACATATGATACAAGGGTAATTCGCATAAAAATAATATTTTTATTAAACCAGATAAAACTTTTCTCAATGAAAACGGAATGTCGATCGGACATAGTGAACATCCTAGTCTCGCTTTACCAAATAACTTACACGAGGCGCAAACGTTTTCTTTAAAAAAAATAGGCGTTAAAAGAGACCTATCAAATATTGCATACCATCAGAATATGGCACTACGAGTCGTCCACCTTTAGTGTTTTTACTTAAAATGAATCTTGTTTTCAAACTATTGAAAATTAACTAAAGCTTCGTTACATCAATTTCATATAATTATTGATAATAATAATCCATCGATCAATCTGTGAAATTTCTCCTGTGAACGTTAGAGCGATTGCTGCATCCGCCCCAGTGTTGTATTTTACTGGGATAGTTGACTGTCGTGCATATTCGAGGATCACTACATCGGATTTTAGAAGTGTCAACCCGGAGTGCCCTTTGCTCGTTCGAAAATCTTGGCAAGCGATATCAAACATGTCCACCACAGGTGCGTCGCTGTTACAACTTTATATCCTATTCGTCGTTGATTTGTTTTTCTTCTTCGTATTCTTTCCTCTTTTACATTTCTTCACATTCTTCACTTCCTTTTTTATATTTCTTCGAGTTCTTTGCTTCTTCTTTTACATTTCCTTACATTCTTCGCTTCTTCTTTTTACATTTCTTTCCGTTCTTCGTTTCTTTTACATTTTGCGTTCTGAAAAACAATTCCAAGTACCACGTGCATAGTTCAAATCGGTGTGCTTACTTTTCGTATTTTTTCCACCTTGCGATTAATCCTTTCTTATCCCGAATAGAAAAAGGTAAAGAACCGAGATTAACAGATGATCACACAATCATTAGACGTATATCTTTGTTCAGAAATACAGAGTAGTTTTACAGACCTTTTAATTATAACAGATGTGAAACTACGGGAAAATCAAATTTTCTTGTTCTCGACTGCACGTGGCAGGGATTTGAGAACAGTGAAATAAAACGTGGATTGTTTGCGCAGACGAAGGTAAAAAATGGCTATCGACCGAATGGAATCTTTGCAAGCCGTTGAAGAATTCAACGGATTTTAAGAGCCCGAAAAATTCAACGGACGTTAAAAGTCTGAAGGATTGGCTAGCGGATGCGTATACGACATTGGCGATGCTCGATTACCCTTACGAAACAAATTTTCTTCGGCCGCTCGCAGCAAATCCAATATCGGTGAGCAAAATTTCCATTTTCGTTAATATCGTTGCGTTTTCTATCTTTGAAAAATAATTATTGGAATCGATTTCAGGTGTTTTGCAGTCATCTCACCAACTCGAGTCTCGATGGAAAAAACTTACTGGTCGCTATGAATAAAGCGATAAAAACTTACGCGAATTACACGGGACAAATAAGTTGTTTGTCCACCGACGACATTGGTCCGGATTTGGGCGCGGACGGGTGGTCCTATCAATCTTGCACCGAAATGGTAATGCCAATGTGCAGCGACGGTGTAAACGACATGTTCGAGCCTATCAAGTGGGACTTTCAAAAGTTCAGCGACGACTGTTACAAGAAATATCATGTTCGACCACAAAAGGACTTGGCTTGCCAATCATATGGCTGCAAAGACCTTTCCGCAGCCACGAATATTGTCTACAGGTAAAAATTCACAGGCTTCGGGAAATTTTGAAACCGTTTTAAGCTAAGTGTAAATATGGAACGCGATGCACAGCAATTCATATTTTTAACTAGCCCAGCTTCCACGTGTACAATGGTGAAGAAATGTATTCGCGAATTAATATGTTAATATTTAGGGTTCCGTAAGGAGTCAGGATGTTTCATAATTCACATCCACCTGTTACCACAGAACTTCGGTTCTCTCTGTTTTTTCAACCTATTTGTTCAAGGGGTTAGAACGGTAAATAAAAACGGTATTTATGGAGTACTTTTAAGTAAAATTGTTACAAGTTGTTGAGAAATGGGTATCGAATGAAGAAAACAAGAACGAGTACTTTTCATTTTGACGTAAATTTATTTGCCATATTTTGAAAATCGTTTGAAAACTTTTGGGTGCTATATTTCGATAATTATCAGCGGTTTTGGCGTTATCGTATACGTCACGTCAATTGGTAGAATTTCGAAGAGCGATTGAGTTCCTATTAAACATTAAATATGCCAAATGCGAGCGTAAATAACCAGCTAGAAAATGTTTTATCCGACGCACTTGAATCAGTTTTTTCTTGTTTATCGATCAACAGCAATGGCCTACGAGATCCTTGGTCGAGTGGTGGTGTCCTCAAAAAAGTTTCGTCTTCGGCAGTCGCTGCGATAATACCGGAAGGGGCCCACCACCTTGATCTTCGGGGCGCCAATCCCAAAGATCCCTACACCGTTATTCAAGTGAGGAAACTTCACGCTTCCTCGATCAAACAGTGGATCAAAGAATATCGTCAAAACGTACGAAACAAGTCCGGGATTTTCCAATATATTGATCTGTCGTTGTCTTTGATTTAATCGAGTCAAGAACTTCGTTGACGAACAAAGAACGAACAAATCCTGTTCGCTCAAAACACTTGAGTTCCGACAACGCGATAAGAAAAGACAATATACAACAACTGCTTTCCGTTAATATATATATTTTTTTAATCAACAAAACGTGTTTCTAAAAGAACGAAAACATGTATTCTCTTTAGCAATAAGAGACCAAAGCTCTTTTTTTGTATATGTATTTTCGAAATATATACGACTTTACGAATACGACGAATTTTGTCGTCGGAATCGCTTCGTTAATTTCGAATTTCTCACATAAGAGCCGAGCACAAAGGGCAAAATAAAATATAGCTAAATATTGAATGGACATAAACAGTACGCAAAAAGATTTGTAGAAAAAAAATAACGTAGAAAAATTGTTTAACATAATTTGTACAATCGAAAAGCTTAATAGTCTCACTCGCATCGTTTGAAATATCAAGACTATGATGAATGTATAGCAACAAAATACGGTAAAAACCGTAACGGAACCGGTGCCGAAAAAAACAAACACGACAGATACTAATTACAAAAAAAAAATAATAAATATAAGGTGAATTCAAAATGTTTGTTCGTTTCAAAAAGCCATCCAAGGCATCCGGTTGTATTGCCAACTCATTGGGGTGTTCGCCGATGGGCAGTCGTTGGTCGAGGCACGCCCGAACGACAGCGAATCTTTTTTGCCTGGCCGAACGTGTTTTCCGTGGTCGGGTTGTACGTCAAATAAATATTTGATAAATCGGGCTGCGGCTGCTGCAACAAATCGCGAACATTTTTACTTAATCAGAGGAAAGAACATTCCGCAATTCTAACTTCAACTACTAATTTTTTCGACGCATTATATTTTTTTGATTTTATTGTTTATGTGTGTATTGATAGTCTTATTTTGAAAATGAACATCGATACGCTTTAATTATTCAATGAATTGTTAATGAATTCAATCGTGTCAATAGGATTATGGCCCATCATTTTTATTTTCTAGAAGTATCAAATACTTGCAAATCGAAACGAACTTACGTCTTTGTTGTTGCCGATCGGAGGGGACACTTGAGCTTTCCGCATGTTGTTACCCGTATACGCCACGCATTTAAGCTGCCACTCGCCGATATCTTCGTTCCAATGAACGTATCGCTCGATCATTGTCTGCAGCCAAAAAAAAACATGGGGTTATATAATTTTTATTTCGAAATGTCAGCGATTCATTCCGTTGCTTGTTGAAGACTTATTTTACAAGGATCATCATTCGGCGTGTGCCATGTTTTTGAAACGGTTTCGATAATGCGGTGAAGCATTATTCTACATTTTGAAAGCAAGGAATCCGAAGGTCAAACCCTTGATAAAAAAGTATCGAAGATTCCGGAAAAGATAGCCGGATGCAAACGTAAAAAAAATTCCAATCGAACTTACTTGATATTGAACGGGTATATAACTGTTCAGAATGAGTTCCTGCAATTGTAGCTCTCTTCCAATACCTCTCACACCCTCCAGCAGGCCCTCCATTTCTCTTTGATGTTCCTCCCGAGAATCCAACAGTTCCGCCTTCGCTGACATGAGCATGGTGCACACCTTGGCAAGTTTTTTCGTTTTGCCTGCCGCTTCTTCTTGCAGCGACGAGTACTTCTCTTCGATGTCGATCCGCTCGGCTTCCTTTTCTTCGATAGCCCTTTTTAGCTGCTCCTCCCGACGCTTACGCTGATCCAATTCGACTGCAGCAGCGGCCAACATCTGTTCTTGAGCCTCTGCCTTTTCCAATAAATTTTCACCTCCTACCAATATTTTGTTCTGTAAATTTTGCATTTTATCGCGCAATGCTTCCTTTTCGCTCCTGTTGGGAAAAACCAAGGAAAAGAAAGGTGATTATCAGAGATTAAACAGAAGCAACTATCTTAATATATTACAGCAACGGGTAATCAATAAATTCGCTTAAACAATATTTGACGTTCTTCATTCGTTCAAATGATAACTCACTGAGTTCTTTTCAATTCGATAACATCTGTGTCATCGGGACTCTTATCCTCGTGCTCAGCCATGTCAATTTTTTCGGTTGTCTCACTATCGTGGTCCTCGAGCTCCTCCATCGTCAACATCTGACTTGTTCTATGACGAGCCTTTCGATCGTGTCTGATCTCGCCGACCTCCTCGGATTCCTCGCTTTCACCCTCGGATTCCGAGATCTCTGCACCGTTTTCTTCCAACTGTTTCCGCAACTGTTCTATCTCATCCTGAAACTGTCGCAGCAACGCGTCCTTCGGGTCCTCATTGACTCTCGCACGATTCTTAATGTTCTTCGCACGATTTGCGTATCTCAACGTGCTTATCGTTTCATCGTAATTTATATCCGCCGGACTCACATTAGCGCACTGTAAATGAATCGGTAAAAAGAGTCAAGGGGTGCCTTTTTTTATCACGAGCTTAAGCGGAATTTCAGCATTCATTATTCATTAATTTTATATTTTATATTTTATTATTCATAACTTCATAGAAACTAACCGAATTCATTTCTGAACAAATATATGAATCAAGACGAAACATACTTTTGCATGAAAAACAAGCATTACCGGCGGTCATCAAAGCTACACGTACCATGAGAGTTTTCGAATTACCACCCAACGAATCTTGCAGCAAACGCGTCAACTTGGAATTTCTGTAAGGCACGTGAGAACTCTGACCATCGACGAGCGCCGATATAACGTTCCCTAATGTTGAAAGCGACAAATTTATCTTTGTTGCCTCCCGCAATCTCACTCCGCTTGCTTTTGTCTTACTCTGCCTCTCGGAACCCTGTAACAAATTGGAACATCGACGGACTTGTAAATTTTCGATATTCTCATGGTGGAAAACATTAAAGGAATTTTTTGGACTGGATATTAGATTTTTTGCACACGTACCGCGAGATCTACCAAATGAAGTTTTCCCATTTTTACGTGCTGCTCACCGTCTTCGCCTAGCTGACTGGATTCAACCGTAATCGTGAATATGGCGTGGGAACGTGAACTGGACACGTTCATAGCCGTAGCTCCGACGACGCCTTTGATTTAACAACATTGTTATCTTGTTTGTCTCTTTCGTTGGGCTAGCTCAAATAATAATGCGATACTGCAATCAACATACGGTTTTTATTTCCAAGGCTCATAATTCGGTCCAAGTCGTCCGCATTATTTACGACGTATCCACTGAGGTCTTTTACGAAAACCCCGATGTCCGGCCGCTCTTTGACCTCCAGACGTGTGTTTTGGTCCTTGCCTAGTAAATCTCGAACCTCTTCGTTGTATATTTCCAGATATGTCGCTCTTACCAGGAATCTTTGCCACAATTATAAACAGAATTAAGTACTTTTCTGAAATAACTAAATATTCTAGAAATCTTAAAATATCCACACACAGTTAAACTAATTTGCAATATTAGAATTTATTCTCTGCAAGGCATTAACTAACTTTGCATTGAAATATATCCAAATTTTATGAAAAATGTATCAGATATGATACAACCCTTTACGAAATGTCGCCATGATTCTACTTTTGTCGAACCTGACATCGACACGGAAAATAGTTTTCCTTATTTAATGAAATCGTACATTGATTACAAAATTGAGTACATTTATTGGACTGCAATTATCAAACTGTTGATACGAGTCTTGAGCTAAGCGAACGCCTAACCTTTATCATTAGAGCGTGAAAAGTCAGCAATGATACATACTTTTGATTGTCCTGGGCCTTGGCTATATGTCCAAATATCTGAGCAAAAGTATTCGGAATAATACCGCGAAGTTGCGGCGACGTTTTTGCACCAGACATTGTAAAAGTTTTGCCAGTACCGGTTTGCCCATAAGCGAATATAGTGCCATTGTATCCTTGAAGTACCTTGTCGACTATGGGACGCGCCGTTTCGTTGTAAATATCGACCTGAGTCGAGTCAATGTCGAATACGGCGTCGAATGAAAATACCTTGGGCGGCTCGCCATGCGTGGCATTAGGATTTTCAACAGTCACTTCACTGTTGAGCGTATCCACTTTAACAATATTCTTGCAGTGCCCATCCAGCTCTTTGCTATTCAGCGGACGCACGCGAACAACCACGCGTACATTTTCAATCTCTCCGAGTTCAGCGGCGTTATCCTTGAACGATTGATCAGCAGTTTCTTTCAGCTTTAATCGAAAAAAAAGCAAGAAAAATTATTTTTACTGAATTTATGAATATGAACCGTAATGTTCCTCTAAGGGTTACAATCTTTTTTCAAATTTTGACGTTCGATAGGGTGACGTGGGGAGACATTATCGACAAATACGGCAACTGTCACTCATGATATCCCAATTAATAGCAAATAAAGAATTGAAAACAACGTGTACTTACTTCGCTCCCCGTCATTGTTGAACATTGACTAGAAATTCATAAGATCAGGAAATACAAAGTAAGTTGTTCAACACGTACAATCGTCTTTTTGTTCGCGTCGAGGTAAGGAATTAAAGAATTAGCAGACGATTTTCCGTAAACAAACGAATCGATGTCCAAGCGCAAAAAGTGGGGGAACGAATACGACTGATTACGCATGCGTACGTATGGAACGATGAAGTGTTATATGTATATACGTATATATCATGTAGTCCCTGTACTAGTGTAGCTGCCGAAGGCGCGGTCGGGAGACTTCGACCGCGCCCGGTTTTCTCCGAAGATCTCCGAGCGTCGCTCGCTCACGGACAGGCGCTTCTTTGATTGTGTGATCGGCCTGTAAGACCTTGGAGAGGGGGTAAGTTTTACGCACAATCTGGCTGCACTGACTTCACCATAATATTTGACAGTCACCAGTGGATACCGTGTGTATATAAAAACCACGAATTCGAGTTAGTGAAAACGTAGCCTGACGTCGAGTCGTGTTCGATTTATTCATGAAGTTTGACACCTTGCTCGACATAAGTCGGACGAAGATCTGCTTCGTGTTTGTTTACCAGCTATCTGAGATTAGGTACCAGGTGGACTTATCATCCCTTCGATAAAATTATGGCCGAAGTAAAAGAAGAGGTTAATCCAGATGATAAAGATTGCCGAAAATTGGAAGAAACCAAAGATGAATTGTCGACAAACGAAGGAGGCCCCGCTAGTCTAGAAAAGACACTAGTAGATGGGAATAATTTCTCAAATGAAGAAAATCAAGCTGTCATTAAGGACAGCACAAAAAGTAAGTATAATTCTTCTGTGACGATTTCGAACCTCAAACTTTGTATTTTTATTGATCGCGGCATACCTTCAATCACAGTTTTATCAGTCGAAATTAAAAATATACACTACAAACAGACATATATAGATTATTTTATGGATGAAAATAAATCTTGATTCTTTGTAGTTGATATATTGTTGAAAGCCACTGGTAACGCTCCGATAATGAAGAAAAAAAAATGGGCTGTGAGTCAAGATCAACACATTGGTTGGATCTCTGATTTTATGAAGAGGTATCTCAAGTTGGATTCCAGTGAACGCTTGGTAAGAATTTTAATTTGTACAGCATGAAGAAGAAAATATTTATTCAGGCTAACAATTATATTTTCGTCTGATTACAGTTCCTCTACATAAATCAAACGTTTGCACCTGCGCCGGATCAAACAGTAAAAAATTTATACGATTGCTATGGCACAGATGGAAAATTAATAATTCATTATTGTAAGAGCCAAGCTTGGGGTTGAACTTGGATATTTATTGGTACTAGGGAATAAATTATTTTTATTATTTATTGTCTACCAAAATATTGTTCATATATAGACTGGTACATTTAAGCACAGAAGAAATACTGTATGTTTCACATGAAAATTATAAGCCACATTGAAGGCGTAAGTTTGCTGCTTTTTTGTAAATTTGTGCACATACTCATTTTTCTACACTGGGCAAGTAGCACATTCACGGAAAAACTGCAACATAAAACATATAAGTCTGTGCCGCATTAAACTGGGAAATTGTGACTTCCGAACAATGTACATATTTTTAGCATTCAGTTATTAAACGCCTACTGTTATAAATCTTGCAAATTAATTTTTTGATACAGAACAGTACTCGACAAGCATTGACAATTACCAATTTAATGAAACCAGTATATATATTTGGTAAATGGTTTAAAAAATATGGCAGTACATTAAATTTCAAAACGTTTATGTCATTTCAATAAAAAATGTAATTATCTTTCCAGCAACAACACCTTTACGTACCGATGCTTTCTAAATACGATTTCTGTAGAATATAAGAATGAAATGAAGACAGCATTCCATATATTTATAAACTTTTATAAAAGGAATTGTTTTCACATATTACAAGGAGCTGGATATGCCTGTGATATGTACTCGCAGCGGTCAACTTTTTTTTGTAGCCGCAGAAGTGCGACTAACAGGAATAGATCGTTGCGATTGTTCACGAGTGTGCGAGGTTGTTCTATCGTGATCTTTAAGTGGAGTTTTGCTTGAGGTTGTGTCATCCGGTAAGCTGCGTTGCTTCTTTACGGATCCATTGCCAATGGAAGATTTCTTGCTGCGGTTTGAGCGCTCTGATGCTACTCCGGATGACACGTTAGATCGGTGGGTCTTCTTTTTGGTGTCCGATTCATTTTGCTCTGCGTCGTCACATCGACACCCATCATGCGACGGTTTTACTGGATCATAATTGCACGGATCCACTTTGGTTTCGTCTTAAGAGAGAAAAAAGAACGCGTCTAGTACATCGTTATCTAATAGCTTCATCAGAAGAAAGATATGCTTACTCTTATGTACGGTGCGTACGGTTTCCGGAAGGCTCGATCTTACGGACAGTTTTGTCGCCACGTTCTCATCGTCACTAAGACGCAATTTCCTCCACTCTTCCTCGCGCAAGCTACACGTCGAACGTGATCTTGAGCTTGCGGGCGGCTCATCGAATTTTGCCTCGTAGGGGGATTTCCATATCATAACGGCACCATCCGCGCTGGTGGTTATGATGTATTTTCCATCCGGACTGTATCTGCAGGCTGTTACGATCGCCGCATGTGCCAGGCCAACGTGAGTAACATCGGCCCTATTGTACTCCCAAATCTTGACATTACAGTCGTTTGAACCGACTACGAAGTAACGACCGTCAGGACTGATGTCCAGACAGTTGAGCGCACCGACCGACGAACCCTCTATTTCGCGAACTAATGAACCGTCCAGTGTTTCCCAATAAGCTATCTTACGATCAGTGCCGCAAGTCAATATCTGAACGCCGTTTGGACTGAATCGCGCCGATAGGAACATCGTATTGCCCATCAAAACTTGCTTCCTGCAGCAGCGACTGTGTAAAACGGACCAAGAGTGGCTCGTGTCATTTATTATGAATTTGTAGACACTTTTGAGCTAATGCATAAGTAATGATAGAAAAAAATGGAGATACTATGAAAGGTGAAAAGATAATGTAAAGGATAAATATAAATGATATTTATATTTAAATATAATGGGTATATCTAAATGATAGGGTAAGTATAATTGCTCAAAACGAAGACATTTTGTTCCACGTTGTCGCATTTTCGCAATCATCGCTTCCGCACAGGCGGCGACTCGCGAGAAAATAAAATAATCAAGAAACCAACGAATACGATTCTAGGTTGTTTTACCAAACTACATTTTGCTTCATGATACTCCCTGTATAAAACCACTTGCTATTTGAATATTAAAGGAATTTCTGCCAGTTTCTAGAACCTCAGAGGTATCTACAATACTCTTCGGTGTTATATTACCGGAAGTCATATTTGTGACACTTTCGTGTTTTCTATACGCGACATCTATTCGCCTTCTACTCACGCTACGTCCCAGACAATGCAGGTACCATCGGTACTCGAGCTTAACGCCTCAGTGTCGTTCGAAGACATGTGTAGTGACGTCACGGGACCTCGATGTTCCTTCAGGATAGTTGTTAAACGTTGCACGTTTGGCGATATGCTCCAAATTCGGACCTTCCGAAAATAATAGTATAAATGTTTGAATATTCATCGCGCATATTATTATGTTTTTCTATACTTGTGGTAGATTTGACAGCAGCTAATTTTAAACTTCACAGTATTTGCGAATAGCTGAAAAGTTGTGGGTATAAGAGTCGCATTTTTTATCATTCCGATGGTTGTTTTACCAATCGGTAAATAGCATTTTTCTCAGATGAATTTGGGAAATTGTTGTCCTACCTGTCCGTCACATCCACCAGTAACGAGATTAGAACCATCGCTTGTAACGCATATTGCGGATACTGCTTTTATGTGCGCATTGTGGATGCAAAAAATCATTTGACCGTTCGTTGGCTTGAAGACTCGCACGATTCCATCGTTCCATGCTATATTTTAAATGAAATTCTGTTAATTAATATTCAAGGTACATAAAAGGAAACTCTTGTCTTTTTTGTAACAAGACTGTAATTTGTAATTACAGTTGAAATTTAATTTGTTGACTTGTAATTTCGTTGAAAAAAGCGTATCGATAAGTTACCGTTACAATTATCTTAAATTTCATTGAAATATTCCCACATCCTACTCAAATTATTATAACGCATACTTTACCGGAAAAAAGAGATTTGCCATTTTGCGAAAAGCACAAGTTTGTGCACAAAAAATTTGGGACGGTTATCCTCAAAAGTTCTCTTTGAGACTCGAGGTGCCACAATCTTATGTCGTTTTTACATCCCGTGGCAAATATTTCGGTGTAATTACTATAATTGAAAAAACATAAATCATTTTTTTTCGAGTTCAATAAGCACGGACGCAAATTAGCTACCTTGATAAACAAATGAAAATTAATTTGAAATAAAGAACGATCCATGCAAAATGTAAAACCAAGGATTAATTATTAAGTAGTATTTTATAGTTAAGTACTATTTCATAGTTTCAGGATGAAGAACTTACCACGGAAAAGCAATATCATACACCGTATTTTTATGACAAGTGATAATGAGACGAGTTTCAAAATCCGATAAATTTATCGAATAAATATCACAAGCGGCGGTTCCCACCAGTATCGAATTTTCCTCATACATCAGTATCGACGTCACTGCACTTCTTACATTCCCGCCCATTTGCTGAAATATAGCATAAAATAACTACGTTAAAATCATGTTTCACATTTAGCAACCAAATTTTCGAGATATGAATTGCTCTCGGCATATTTCGTTTACCACACGTATTTGCGGAGTGGTGGGTAGTTTTACAGATTTTCCTGATAAATGAATAGTCGAATCGACAATTTCAACGACGTCGACTGTCCCATCACCAGCGCCGATAACCAGTTTCTCCTCGTCCAATAGAAGAAGACTCGTCACTCCACCAGAATACAAATCACCCTCGCCGGACTTCATTTTTTTCGTATCCTTTGTAATTTTTGAATAACAACCTACCATTATTGGTGGCTGAACGGGCTCTATGTGTTCCTTGTTGTGATAGTAATTCAATCTATTCTCAAAATCGACAAATAATTATAGTTATCCGTTGACTTTTTCTTGAAGTACGCTTAGTAATACTATATTTTTCAGTATTACTGTACACGGTGAATGTAAGAAGCATCTTTGCAAAGCAAAGTGTTCAGTGGACATTGTAAGATATGTTTTCCATTGATAATATACCTTCCTTTGATAATATCTCCGGAAGATGTTCCACAGTATATGTGCTCGTCCCATGGATCCATAACAATGCACAACACAGTACGTCGCAATTTTCCGACCTTGACATCGACTCCGTAAACCTTCCGCATTTCAGGATTTATTCTCCAAACTTTCAAGGTGGTTTCTCCACCAGTAACGAAGCACTGGTCGCGAATGTTTGTACACGAGATCGTTAGTGCATTCCCAGAAATTTCATTGCTCGCGTAGGACCCTATATATAAAAAGCTTTTTTATTCGTAACTTGCCGTTATTTTTATTTTGAGTCTTGCAATAAATTGAGGGTTTAAATATACGAAACATCGTACCGCACATAGCTTCGTTATTGAGAACATCCCATATAACAATGTTTCCATCATCTTTGCCACCGAGACTGACCAGATAATTACTTTCGCAAGTAAAGGACAAATGTTCTACACTGACTTTGTGAATTTTGTGACTGCCTTTGATACTCTTAGTTTCATAATCCCAGATGATCACAGTAGCCTGCATCATTAATAACAACTTAATTAACAAATTTGGTTAGTGACGCAATGCCAATGTGCTGTTAATTTGCTGTTACAGCAATATAAACATTCCGAAAACTGTTTAACTGACCTTGAATCCTAGATGCGTTAACTGCCCGGACGCCACGAACTTCCCACATGCAGAAATGCACAAAGCCGATATCACATTGTTGTGTCCTGATAAAAAAGTCTGCGTTCCCGTGTCAATGTTTTTGACAGTTATTTTATTGCCCATTGGGTATATTAAGTGTTTCCGATCTGGATGAAGGTGCAGACCGCTGCTTATTGTGCCTTTTTTGAAATAAAATGATTAGGGCCTTATAAACATGTTTTTAATAGTTAATTTTATCAAAACGAAGAATAATGGAAGTAGCACCGCTGATGGAACAAAAAAGTGTTCCAATATCAAAAAGCAGAAAGTGTGTTTTTAAAAACGGTTATTAAGTAATTTGACTTACCATCGAATGCTATTATCCCGACAATTTTAAGATCCTCAACCTCCATTTTTATTCCGGCGATAAATTATTCTTTCTTCGTTTATCTGTTCCCAAGGAATCGTCGATGCGATAAAGCACCGCCCAAACTTTTGACAATTGCAGAGAATCAAGCGTCAAGGATGTCATGGTTACGGGCATGGAAGGTGCGTACACCAACTTTTTAAAATTCAAACTTTGGAGTCCAAATCACGGCTTCTAAACAGGTCTGAGCTACAGTCATGAAGAGTGAGGTGAGAAGTACGACGCTGCGACGACTGTTTCGAAACTCTCGTGAAATTATGTATCGCGGTAGTTACCGGTTTTACCGCGTGCGTCGCTATTGCTAGTGCGAACGGAAGTGAAGTGAGCGACAAGAACGCAGTTGATGCCAACGAAGCAGACGTACATGGAAGAACAGGTCTTGTGGGTGACTTTGAGATAAGTATTCTGCGATCCAAACTGCCGCCGGGCGGTATGGCGAGCGGCCAGCAGTCACGGAGGACCGCCGCAAAGTTAGTCGCCCCCCACTTTAAGTAATCGGCTTTTTCTTACAAATCGTTAATATACAACATGCAGGGTGTCCCACGACGAAATGTCATTTATAATTATTTCATGTCAATGAAATAATTATTATATTTAGACGTTTAGTGTCATATGGTAGGTCCATGTCGATGTATCTTTTACCTTGAATACGAATCCACCATTTAAGTAGCCTTGAACTGTCGATTTCTAGGGAAAAATGCCGAAAAAATATTCTACAAACGGTTTTTGCATTTTCCCCACTCTAATTTTGTACCTTCAGCAAAAACTCGAGCATATTCGTAATCAGCGGAAAATTTCCGATTAAATAGATCCTTTTAAGAACTCAAAAACGGAAAAAAAATTTTTTCGACCTCCGCCGGCCACTTTGCCAGAATCTCGAAAATCACGATATTTTAAAAGGTCGTAGAGTGAGCTCCTTATAAGCAAAGAAGATACATTTGGGGGGTTTGGAAAAGGTTTTTGCCTAACTTAAATAATGGCGTTGGATTCGTATCGATATCTCGTTTAGTTTTCCCGGAATCTCCAC